>JAOBRG010021126.1:17008-30233 GCA_027574985.1 Umimayanthus nakama | reverse complement strand
GTCAGTTGAGAGGTAATCCGGGTTTGGGTTACTTATATTTCAATGCAATCTTTCATTGTAAAAGCTTAAGACGAACAATTCCCCCGTTCGCTTGCTTCAGACACCCTTGTGCACTTCCTCCCTCACTTCCACCCCGTTTTCCAAGTTTATCTCTTGTTCTCTTTGCATTGACAAAGAGGGCATAGCTACTCATAATTATTGATAAACATACCTCTCTCTACTGGTATCTCTCCAACTTGACAACAATCGTCAGAATAAACAAATCCCGTGTTGTTCAATGGACAGTTGTTTCTCCCACACTTCAGATCTCCCTGACATTCCATGTCCGAATCACAGTCCCCATGACTCTCGGGACACTTGTTGGACGGCGAACAACAATCAAAATAGTGACGAGATGGACTTTTGCCGGAGCAATCTGAATTGTTTATAAGACAAAGGGTTAAGAAAAACCATACAACCTAGGATTGTTACCACTTATTTGCCTGTTAACTTCTTTCTTCTTGTTTAATGCCTGATTGTAATGAACCATTGTACTTCTATTGTTTGCGTGTAGGAACTGAAGACATAATCTTATTTACAATAGGCCAACTGCGATAATCAAAACTTTTGTTTTGATTTATTTGTTTCAAAATCTTGGTTTAAACAAAAACATGAAGATAAACGAGTCTACCTATTTGAATCGTTTTGCTCTTTCTTTGTAGATGGGACTAGAATGAAACGATTCCAACTCTATCATTGTCGTTACTCGACTATGCATACCTATTCTTGACAATTATCAACTTATTGTAAATTTCCGTTTGAGAAGTTTGTCATTTTTACCTCTTAGCTCCTGAGTTTTCCTATCAATGCAGGATAAGACGTTCGATCGGAATCCTGGGTTTCTCGGAGATACACCTTGTATGCACCTCAGGGTGCCATCGCATTCGTCGTCTCTGAAGCAATTTCCATGACCCAGTTTACACCTTTTCCCAACACAACAGCGGTCGTATCTTTTACTTCTTAACTGTCCAGAACACGTAGCTGCAACAGAAACAACTTGTCAAACTTAAAACATCCAAAATGCCTGTTACTTGGAAACACTTGCATTACCAACATGGGGACATCAGGGTGTGATGACGCGAACGAAGGGGATTTCCGAAGTTGTAAAACAGTTTTTGAATTTACTTTGCCGTGATTTTTTTAAAATCTATCATGTGAAGTGATTTGATCTGCTGTCACATGAATCAGGATAACTTAAATTGACTGTAAAACTACCTTTTAAATCTAATAAAAACTTCTCTTGTGCCTACTCACAATATTAGAAAAGCAAAGCAAAAACCAAGAAGAAATATATGAAATAACAAAAATTTGCACACACGATTTTCTTCCTGGATGCAATATTCAAATTTGAAGTTTGCGCGTCGCAGTGTCAAAAGAGAAGGGGTGTATCTTTTTCAGTGGAACGTTTCTTTTAGTTACGTTTGATTTGCCATTAACATCTAGTGAGGTTTCTGTATTTGTATGAAACGTTTGAAATAAATCTTTAGCTATTTAAACAAAGTATAACTTTGGGCGTAAGGGCTGAGGAATATAAGTAGAATGAATCAAGTAAATTTGACGCATTCGACTAACTTGGGTCACATTCCGGGTCATCCCTCGCCGTTAGTTCTCTTTCGCAGTGCTTTCCAGTGTAACAGCGGTGACATGAACACGTGTAACTATCTGACCTCTTCAGAACACAGCTACCGCCATTTTGACAGGCACAAATACCAAGGACTAGCAAGGCTGTTGTGCAGGCTCCACTTTTGTCCTTCAAGACCAACTCAAATCTTCTTTGCCCCTTTGTCATAACTCTGTACTTGAGCTCATTTTTCTGGGTAACTTCTGTACCATTTGGGCAAGAATGACACACGATAGTCACAGGCGTCCCCTCTGGGTCACTGGTCTGCAGCGGTATCGTCACCAGATCGTATAGGACGGCAATATGTTTGAGAGGAGTCTTTAACACCGGGTTCTGATTCTCTAATAGAGAAATTACAGAACAAAAACGGCATTAGCACGTACATGCTACAACTGAAGTAAATGCAAGCATTGAACTCTTTCCATTTAACAAACCTAGAAATTTGGTTTGGGGCGGTTATTACGGAAGAGATCAGTAGTTAGGGGCTTAACCAGCTTTTAGTGCCGGCCTAATAAGCCTTTTATGTTTTTATTACTGCAAGTTCTAAATTTGCACGAAAGCAAGCGCAAAGTGCTGAATTATATTCCTGATACACCTTTTAAGGTTAAAATCTTTACGCATCTCAACCCTGATGGATTTAAGTATGATGAACCATAATCACGATGGACCTTAGTTGTGATGTGTCCTTATCATGATGGACCTAAGCATTATCCACTCTAATAATAATGTACCCTAAATATGATGAACCTTATTTATGGCGTATCCTGATCCTGATGGATCATAAACATGATCTACTGTAACCATAATGAACGTTAATCATGATGGACCTTGATTAAGACGTGTCCTAATTCTGATGGACCGTAACCATGGTAGACTTAATCGTTATAACTATTAATTAAGAATTTGATAAATTTTAGGCGCCTTAATTGTGAACTAACTAATCTTAATAGACCTTAATAAAGATGGACTTTCACCTTATGGACCATGATTGACTTAATAATGATGTACGCTAATCTCAAAATACCTTAATCTTAATAACACTTAATCACGATGTTCCATAATTATGATGTACTTTAATCCTGATTGACCATAATCATGATGGAATTGCTGGTGATGTTCGTTTTATCACAGTGTAGATTGATCCTGATGTACTTTAAATGTTAACATAGATTTATATGCGATAAACAAAGAAATTGTAAATGTTAACTGAAGTACCCTTAACCGTAACGGATCCATAACAATTCAAAGCTTCCAGCGTGTAATAGCTTTCTCCACTTATGCTTCCGAAGGCAAGTTGGGTGACCGGCAGACTGGATCTGTCTATCAACAGTCCGCTATCGTTACGCCATCCTCGCGGACCGTTGATTTTGCAGTTACATACACCTCCGCCATCACAGGTGCTGTTCATCCCGCATGCGCACTTCTTATTACAAGCAACTGCTCCACCCCAGTAGAACATGGGATTCCCACCACGTGATAACCACCACGAAGCCATTTCCCCGATAAAAGCAACAGAACCTTTGCATTCGAGCATGATGAACTGTTCACAGTGTGTAGAAATTTTTACAAGGTTTGCTAGTTGAGAAAGGGTTGTTCCGAAATATGTCACGTTTTGAGAATAACAGCCGGGTGTGTTACAGTTTCTTACGTGATTTCTTTCTTCTCTGTCGTGAGCAACTACTGTCACGCCGATAATGTTCTTGTCACGCATGTCACAGTACACCACAAATGGATCTTCGCCTCCTTCACTGTCCGGGTCAATGGTATAGTTCCCGGATGGAGCCTCGGGGTACCTTGCCATGAGATGGCTGCAAGACAAGTTTCCGATTAAAACCTGTGTTTCCTTCAAAACTTCTATCGCATCGATTTTCAAGGCACATTCGTAGTATCCCGAAAAGGAAATTTTAGCCTTTCGTAATAACAGTGTACCATTTGGAAAGGACAAATGTTCTTTTGGCAAATCTCCGCCTTTTCGCCTCCAAGTCACGGTGCTGTTGATGTTTGTTTGGCAGTCCAGTTGGATCCAAGCTCTCTCGGAGGCAGTTACAAGAACTGGTGGTGTAACCGTGAACTTCACGACAACGAGGTTGGTTTCAGTTGTGACTGTGTTGAAACTATTCTTGTCTTCACAAACGTAAGTTCCCTGCTCATAAGAGGTAACTGCAAAAAGCGTCAGGTTCCCATCTGCAAACATCCATTCCCCGTTCATCGTTTGTTCGTCCTTTCTCCTCCAAGTGACCAGTGGTGTGGGATTACCAGTAATCTTGCAAGACAGAGTCACGTTATCAAGGATCACAGCTGCTAAGAAAGGTGGTGCAGACACTGTGACAGATCCTGAAAAAAAAAATTTTAAACAGTTTAATACAATTCCATCAGTATCTTGCAATATTGGAAAGAAAAACAGTGAGTTACTGATGAGCAAATAAACTGCACCAGTTCCGTATACAAACAGAACATTTTTGCAAAACTTCTCTCTTTCAGTCGGTTGACGAACAAAATAAGTAATTCAAGAAACTGCCTTGCACTTTGTCTTGATTCTAGTTATTTAGTAAGTCAAATAATCTTAACAACAAAAATTAGGTATCCAACAACAAAATGCAAAACGAAGCAATGAAGCGAATGTTTATCAATGATAATTCAACGCATCTAGCGTTGGTCTAGTATCATTCATTCTTGTCGCGTGCAATCATGGCGTTAGATAACATCCACTAGATTAACTTATTTAACTGTTGTAAGTATTACATGAGCAATTTTCGGTTTTGTGACAAGTTAAAACAAACATAATTGCATTATCTATTACTTCGATGTCAGTAAAGAACATCACACAGTACAGCACAAAATAGCACAGCACAGCAAGAATACGTACACAGATAAAAGCACGAAGGTGGAGATTGACTGGGCATGTACTAAGAATAAAACCAGATTCGTTACCGAGAACTGCGCTAACATGGGCACCAGAAGGGAAGAGAAAGAGAGGTCGTCCGAGAGAAACCTGTGGAAGAACATTTGAAAGAGAGAGATGTAAAATGTGGTTCAAATCATGGGCAGAGGCGGCGAGAATAGCTATAGACAGAAAAAAAGAGATGGAAAGGCACAATAAGAAGCCTATACTCCAAGTGGGGTGAGGAACCAAGAGAGAGAGTAAGCATAACATGAGCAGTTTTTGGTTTTGTGACAAATTAAACAAACATAATTGCATTTTTTATTACTTTGATGTCAGTGAAAAACACAACACAGTACAGCACAAAACAGCACAGCACAGCAAGGCACACCACATCACACACACGCAACATGCTATACTATTCCTCACCTTACTATACCACGTTCTACCACACCACACAATTTTACTGACACGACGTTTTGCCTATATTTTGAAATAGGTTTTATTAATTGATTTGAGAAAACAATTGTTCATCCTTTAGCAAAACTCTAAAATAGCAAACCTGATGTAGTGATAATGCCAAAACACTTAAGTTTGCCTAGTGTGGAATAACCGTCTCGCTCCCATGAATTTCCAACATTTCCAATCCTCAGTTGAACAACGGGCAGACTGGACCTGTCTGTCAACACTCCGCTATCGTTACGCCATCCCCCCGGACCATAGTTCTTACAGTTGCACCTTCCTCCTCCCACACACGTGTTTGTCATCCCGCATGCGCACTTCCTACTGTAAGGAATTGCTCCTCCCCAATGGTACATGGGCTTCCGGTCACGTGACAGCCACCAAGCAGCTTTTTCTGCAATAAATTGAATTTCATTCTTGCATTCAAACATGACAAACTGTTCACAGTGCAAGGCAACTCTGGTAAGGGTTGCAAGCTGAGTGATTGTCACGCTTGTGTACGTCACATTCTTTTCAAGGCATCTTGGTGTTTCACAATTTGTCACGCGTGTTCTGTTCTCTTTGTTATGACTGATAATTGTCACGCCAATACCGTTCTTGTCCACCATGTCACAGTACGCTACGAAAGCGTTTTCACCCCCCTCCCCATCAGGGTCGATATCATGGTTACCCGACACTTTAGACGGGAAGGCTGCCTTCAAGTGACTGCAGGACCGGTAGGCAACCTTGACTTGTGTCGTTGTATTCACTGACCTGAAACGTGTGCTGGCTTTACACACGTACACTCCGGCGGATTCGTCTGAGACGTTCAGGAGAACCAGAGTCCCGTTTGGAAGAATCTTGTGACCTCTCGGCAGGGTGCCTCCTTGGCGTTGCCAGGTAGCAGTACTGCGGAAAGTGGCTTTGCAATTGAGCTGGATGTGGGACTCACTGGCGACCGTAATAGTTTTCGGTGGAATCACAGTGAATTGAGCAAGCGGCACTACTTTGATCTTTGCTATGGCTGTCTTTGTATTGACAACATTCTTGGCTTCACAGCTGTACGTCCCTTCGCTTTTAAGTTTGACATTCGGAAGTATAAGGTTTCCGTCTATCTGAAGGTTACTGCCGAGTTCTCCATCAACTTTGCCCCACCTGATTGTTGGGGCTGGTTGACCAGTAGCACTGCAAACCAGAGTTGCAGTTTGGCCTTCTTCCACCCACACCAATGAGGGTTTTACGGTTACTGTTACGCTGTCTGTGGGTACAAAACATTAGTAAAATAACTCTGTCCTTGTTGGAGATAAATGTATTTTATTTAAACTTCCTAAATCGCATAATCACGAGTTCTGTTTCTGCATTGCAATCAGTTAATCAATGAAATTTAGTGGGTTGAAGCCTTATATCCACCGGTTGTAATGACGCGGGACGTTTCCGTTTATAAGCAACGCTAATAAGCAAAACAGGGAACAACACACTTTTACAAGTTAAAGAAGATAAGAAACATCTGTTAGATCCGACGATGTTGTAAAAGTCCTTTCTTTTTTGAGTTTTCCAATTCGACAAATTGTTATACTCATAGAAACATTACAGCAAGGCTGAAAGGCTATATGTTTTTTTATAAGAAAAATTGGATATTGTTCAAAGACATCATAGCCAAAGATATATTTCAAAGGCGAGCTTGCTGATAAAATAATAAGTTGTTACAAATCATTAGTTTTGACAATGCATCCTTTTCTTCTTTTTTGTGAGTATATCATCGACGTAGCTCAAATAAAATATCGTCAAAACTTACCGAGAGCAGGCAAGGAGTCTGCACCTTCCACCTGGAACACAAGAAAACACAAATTGTCTTATTTCAGAACAATTTGTTTTACTGAATAAAGGCATTCATTTCATTGTTTAATTTTACATATTTTACAACCCAAAAAAAACCTTGTAATTGAGGTAACTTTGTTAAATAATATAAAAGGAAGGCTCTTCATTGTGTCATAGACATTCAAACAATGGCAACCGTTTTAATAACTTTCGTTCTCAATTATGGCTTTCTTACACGGCACAACCTAACCCAGGTTCGACCCGGGTTAAAACTTACCCGGCTTGTTGTGTTTACACAACACAACACTTTTCTAAACTAACTCGGTCGAAACCAACTAAACAAGATTTTTAACCCGGGTCCAACCCGGGTTAGTTTGTGCCGTGCAAACAGGGCTTTAATATTTAATATTTTGAATATTTTCATGGTCCTATCAGACGTCAGTTTTTCTGTTGCAATTTACGTTTTCGTTTTAGTGTCTAACTAGAAAATCTAGTGTCTAACTAGAAAACCTATGGTTACCTTAGACACTAGGCATTTCTAAACAAAACACTATATTTAATTTTTTTTCTCTTTTTTCCATATAAGTTAAAACGTATCTCTATATAGTAATTCACCTGTAACCTAAATCAAACTGTGAAATGTGAATTTTAAAAAATAATGTTTTAGGAAACCTTGGTAACACTACACAGGAAATTATAATCTTTGCAGTTTATCTAATCAAGCTCGTCTAAGTCGCTTGTTAGAATTACATCACTGTTTTGTCTCCATCACGTCTGGGCTTATTACGGGACCTTAGAGTAATTTTTGTGCAAACGTAACCAATTTATCTGCTAAAATATCTAAATTATTAGTATTGACTAATGTTAAGTGTTTTATCTGAGACACGAAGTCCTTACCTCCTCGTAAACCCATCCTAATCGCTGCTTCATGGACCCCGGATGTCTGTACTTGGTTGAATAGTTAATTAAACACTGATGTTCCTTGTCAGGTGCATCTGTTTTTACTTGGTAGTTGAGAGATCTGCACCGCTGGTCTGAGAGACATTGGGCGTAACAGAACTCTTCATTGAGAACCTTGTAAATGTCCAACACCTTTTCCTCCAGAACCCAATCTAAGTTAGAGACAAACAATTCGATTTCATCCAATTCTAGGCCCAAACAAAATAGTGCTTGAACAAGCTAGAAAGTGTGTTCGACCGATGGCCTACACTAAACCGGACTAAAGTGATCATGTCGTTGGACGCTATGCTGATGTTTTTCTTGCTAAGCCTTAGTTGCTGTAGATTCGCCGTTGGCATCCATAACAAAAGATTGAGAAAGATCTGATTTTATGGCTCAGGATTTGTGGCGGCATTTACTGCAGAATATGACACCAGCTACACGAAGAACCGTTGGGCGGAAAGAGGAAGATTGATTTCGTTTTTTGAAGCCCAAAGTTTTTGTTGAAGAAGAAAGGCCCGCTCATTCTTTGGCGGCAGGGGCGGAGAATTAAATGGGGGGGAAAATTAAGCCGACTCGCAGGCTAGACAGATTCAGAATAATGTTTCCTTCGGCTCTAGGCCTCGCTTTGGTCGGCGTTTGGTATTTTTCAAAAGTTGCAACTTTCCAAAGTTATTGCCCTTGGGTTTCCGAGAATGATAGCTACCGAACTGCTTGTGCAACCGAACGATTCGGCCGATGTGTCGACAAACAAGATGAAACGCCAAGCTGCGCTATAGGCTAGCAGTAACATGACAAGATGAAGATGTAATGTTAGCACAAAATAAAACAAACACAGCCGATGTGCTGACAAAAAAAATCGACACTCCAGCCAATGTAAAAGCACGATTCAATCGGTTGAGACGTCCACTAAAAATGCATGTATTATAACCTATCTAATTGCTAAAGATAGTTTACTACCACAAGCTGAGGCATCCAGGCCTGTCAAGCCCCTAAGAAAATCTGCGGGGATGCCCAAATGGAACCAGGCAGCATTCCGGCTTCAAACATCTGCCACAGAAAGCCCAGTCAGTCAAAATTAGTATGCGTTCTCGCTTCCCTCGAACGCAAAAACTTGAATATTTGTTGTTGGAGTATTTGGTGCTGAAGCCTCAGGAAATTTAAATGTTTGGTGTTCGAGCACCGTTTGTGGAGACTCTGCCGGGGTTGCAACGGAGTTTCGTTAGGTGTGGTAAAAAACCTTTTGCTTCTCCAACGGTGAGCGAACAAAATATTGAGGTTAATCTACAAAAGTTGATGTGATAACTTTTATGACATAATGAGACTGGTTTGAACCATTAGATAAATGAGTTAAGAGCATTTGCCGTTCGTCCGAGGAACATGACTGCTTTCGTCGATTGGCCTCTTTCAGCACCAGATACTAAAGCTCTGCTTACACGGTACAAACTAAACCGGGTTAGTTTCTGTCCTGTAAACACTGCTAACCTGGATTCGACCGAGGTTAATTTGGAAAAGTGTCGAGTAAACACAACCTGAGTTAGTTGGTGCTTTATAAACTGAGTTTAACACACACACACACCAAGTTTGTTTTGAGCGTTTTCCGAAAGTATCCGAAGACCTTTCAACCTTTCCAAGAGTTTCTTAAAGCTTTCCAAAAGGTATCCTACAGTTTGGTATGATCGATAAATTCTTACTTGTACTTCATAATTCGCAACGGTTGCCCATTATGCGAATACATGCGGAGTGCAGGAGCAAATTATTTGAAAGAAATGATTTAAAAGGTGCAGTTACACGTGCAAGTATAAGCAATCCAGTAAAAGTGAAACAAAAAAAGGTCAGTGGTTGAAGTAGTAGGCCAGTTTTAATTTAAATGATTCGAGAGTATCCTGTTCAAGCAGTTCGTCAGGAAGCCCATTCCATTCTTTTACTGTTCTTATGAAGAAACTATATTAGGTATTGCTCTTACTGCCTAATTTTATAAAGAGCTTTGGGTGGAATGATCTCGTGATACAGGCTTTCTTTCGGACGTAGTCTGGGATTTGGACTGGACACTTTTGATCATTAATGATTTTGAACATCAATGTTAAGCGTGACATTTGTTTCTTTTGCTGTAACGGTGCCGGACCATTCCAACTCACTGAGTAGTTTTGTGACAGCTCCTCGCACACGGACATAACAACTCTTGACGAATCATGGGGGCCCTGCGTTGAATGCCTTCAAGGTCGTTCAGGTGCTTGTTGGTATGTGGGTACAATATTCAAGGCGTGGTCTTACGTAACATTTCCTAAAGCGTTTTAAACAAATCCGAAGATTTTCGAAAAAGATTATTCAAAGGGTTACTTAAACTAGTGTGAAGTAAGTTTGAAAGTAATTCCCTTTCCTTCAAGCGAATGCTGAGCTTAATAGAGTTTTTCGCAAGCGCAAGTACGCCAGATGCCTTAAATGAAATGGATGATGCGACTTCTGTTCGAACTATTTTCTATAAGACCACATTTTGGGAGTGTTAAAACCATAACTTGAAGTGTTTAATAATTATTCTCCGAAATCGAGGTGATTGGCAGAATATTCACCGACATGCGAAGCAATGAGGTGAATATTCTAAACGCCACTATTCACCGAAGGGAGTTGCATGCACTGGTTTACTTGAAATAGAAATTGAAAGAACAGTTTGTGAAGTTTTCTCGGAAATTATGCCATATACTTGCTGTCGGAGTGTTGGAAATCACATCCATTTTTAAGAGAGATAGCGACAATCAAATATTTTTGAATGGAGACATTTTGTATAATGGAAGTTGAGTTGACTTGGATGGGACTTTGAAATAGAGCCGTGGAAGAGCAATTGTTGTTCAAGGAAAGAAGCATCAGTGAAGCTTGGCGATCAGGACAGAAAACACTCGACATGTGAGCAAATTATTTGAACTGTGTGTTAAAACGTAGTTTATTTTTGAAAACGTTTATTCCTAATATCGTAGCTTTCTTTGTATCGTTAGGAATTGTAACATTTTGTATTTGCAAGACGTTGTTTTCGGTCACTTTGACAAAACGAGAGTTTACACCAGCCATTGTTTCATTATTCACCTCCAGGGAGGTGGACAACGTCCTTTAGTCAGAGATAGCGAACCAATCAGATTGCTTGAAATACCAACGTCACCGAGTTTGTATATGCTGATCTTCGTTATTGAGATGAGAAAAAAAGGTCCTGCAAAGAGCGCAGAAACCCGAATATGTTTTTGTGGTTCGTTTTTTAGGTTTTGGTATCGCCTGAAAATATTTTCCAGAAGCGAGAAGCTTACACGGCTGCGCCTTAATTTGCTCAGCAGTACATTACTCTATTCGTGTAACATAGCAACAACAGCGAGTACGCCAAATAATAGTTTGAAAACAAAGAGTGTATAAACGTACTCACCAAAGTTGTAATAGAACTGAGTGAGAGGTAGACATTGCTTTTTCGCTTGAATCTGTGAAAAAATCCAAGGCACAAACAGGGAAGCCACTAGAAAACGAATATCCATTGCTTTAGCACCGGAACTGTTGAGGAAGTAAATTCTTACTTTTAGAATCGGGAACCCGTCATTGGAGCCGTGCTCTGTGGGTTTATCCCTTCCCCCCCGTTGGCGAATCGTGTAAACAAAAAAAAAGATTAATCCATGCAAAATTTGGAAGATGTGCTAGTTGCATGAAAACGCTTACTATGAATTATTGATACCCGGTGTCGCAAGGATTTTGCCCTCCCAGGGATTTGGTCTCTCGGTCGAAGTCCCTAGTGATTTTGCCTTCCCTGGGGCCTTGGGATCTCGCCCTCTTTAGGGATCTCGCTCCATCCAAATTGCAGGGATTCCGCCCTCCTCTGTTTTTGACGTTCCCATTATGGGGTCAATAGAACGAAGAAAAAACAAGTCATTTCGAAACAACAGATAGGGTTCGATACGCGTTGTCCAATGTCCCCCTTCTAAATTTTAATTATATTCACTACTGTTTAATAATCTGGTTCTTGATGTTTGGTTTTTTTATTTTTTTGTTTTACTGTTAGTTTACCTCGATAACTCCCCTTTTACTTCCCTTTACATACTTTTCTTTGTACGTTACCCTAACATTTTACACTGGAATATTACTGAACAACTCAAAGGCTCGATTATTAAGTCAGAGTAATTTCAACTTTTCATCAACTTCACCACAAGATTCCTGTGCGTAAACAGTGGGAAAAAAATGCAAAATGAAGCAACAGATGATGTAAAAAGAAAGCTTTTTCTAGGCTTAAGGTGAAAATACTTAGAAAACTTCTTGTTCTGAATATAGTTAAAAAAACTGACTGGTTGGGAAGCTCGACAATTTCCAAAGGGAGTGAGCAAAGCTGCTATACTTTACCTTGAACAAACCGTGACCCTGAAATGAAACCGCGGCAAAACGTCGACGCAAGTCAGTGGAAGCTTAATTTTCAAACTTCAAATTTCTTTGGGCCACTAGTAAGTAGTAAAATATTCCCTTTAGCTTTTGTTGTCATCTCCACTTCGAAAGCTCCAAGTTTTTTGTTTACAAGAAAAACATTTTCATATTTTCATGATTTATCATCGTTGCCCTGTTTGTAAAGTTTATGGGTCGAAAAAACTTCGTTAAGCCGATTCTTAACTTTTTAGGGTGGAAAAAAAGCTGGTTACGTCGATTCTCGTTACGCCGTTACTCGTTACGCTGTTACGCCTATTACTAACAACCAAATTAAGTTACACGCATCTGCGTTTCAGTTCCACGAGAATAACTTTTGTTGACTCTGTAAATTCAATAGGTATGTTTCTCTTTAAAACTCGGAAACAGTCAGTATACATACCTACTCTGAACTCGCTCAATACTAATTAACGATTATTCCACAAACGCGCGTTGGATATGAGCGTTTAGATAGCGGACGAGGTGCGAAGCATCGCGTCTGCTATCGTAAGCTCATACCCAACAAGCGTAATTGGAATAATTGTTTTATTAAATACCAAACACGGGATAAAAATATCTTGAATTTTATTTTGTAATGACTTGATTTTTCGGTCATTTCTATGAGCGGTTTCGCAAAGCCTTGGATAGCGAAAGACCTCGCATCACACATGTGATGTACGGCTGTGTTTAGAGGCAACTGCCGCCTTCACTGCTTTCACACTGTGTTCACTAAGATAAATTACGAGTTTCAGTCAAGTTTCTGCCAGAAAAACTTTTATTGTTATCCTGTTTCAGCAAAAAAACGTTCTTAGATATTTCAACTTGAACCTCGCTGTTCTTATAAAGTTGTTCTCACAGAAAAAACCTGTAGCGGTTTAACAATTATGCAATTGTGCCGAGACCAAAGGATTGTGGGAATTTGTGAATGATTTAGGTTTCCAGGGTTGGACATTTCGGTTTTATACTGACCTTGTTTTCATTCTTTTTGGCCATTGGCGAAAGAGAGTGTTTAGTTTTGGAACCAGAGTATTTACTATAAAAGTTTTGGGTACTCAGTTACTTTTTTT
>JAOBRG010021126.1:0-14644 GCA_027574985.1 Umimayanthus nakama | reverse complement strand
ATCGGTAATCGTAGGATTGACAATTTCATTGCTTTTCTATCAGTTTGAAGATCTTAATTTTCTATTTTTTTTCCGGGTCCCCAAACACTCAAGTAGAGTGTGCAACTGTCCCGCGTTAGATGAGAACATCTCAGTTTTACTTGAGCGCCCGCATCGCAACATCTCTTACAAGCTAACTGGTAGAGAAATATGTTTTGTTAAATTATCATAGAATTTGTCCGCTTTATCCTGGATATCCAGGTGAGTTCCGAGTTGCAGTCATGATGAGGATCGATGTGGACGAAACTAGTATCGTATTTTGCAACTATCAAAAGGGGTGTGACAATTAATATCACTTTCAAAACTATAGTTGATGACAACGCCCTTTTTATGCAAAGTTAAGAAGAATATAATTAAATTTAGGAACCTTTTTGAAACAGCCATCGGCCTGAGAGTGCTGGAAATTTCGTTTTAAGTCTTTCAAATTTTAAAATTTTCTTGGGGGGGGGGGATGCCTTCGGCACACGTTACAGTTTCCCCTATCATGAAAGGTTGTACCGAATAATTTCAGTTTATAAGCCCGTAGGTTGGACAGTCTTCAGGACTAGCATAGCGTATCATTCAAAACCTTAATTATTTGTTCCCGGTTCTTGAGTTGCGCACCCCCCCCCCCACACACACCTACACAAAAAAAATTCTTGGCTACGCACCTGCTGTCCAACAACAAAACGGAGAAAAGAAAACGATATGGTTAGCTGAAAATAATCTTTACTTTTTGTACGTTTTCCTGAGTTTTCTTACGAAGTTTACTGCGGGTTTTCAAAAGTGGAAAATTTAATGCTCATTTCAAATTTTCTTTTGGTTTTCTCGACAAATAATGCTAGTCTTATGAGCTTCGTATTAAATAAGAAATTTTAAGAAAAAAAAAAGAAACTATAGATCTAAGTCAGGTAAGCAGCCACAAATCAACGTCGAACTCAGTGCAAGATGTCAACTTGTCTTTGCACTGATTTCATCCAGATCAGAAGCTCATAATGCTAGTCTTATGAGCTTCTGCCCAAATCTATAGGATGTACGACAGCGCTCGCGCTCGGCTATGCTAAAGCCGTTTTAAGGTGGCTCGATATGGTTTCTTGACCGCGCGTGTCTTGAGTACGAAAATGACGAAAGCTTGCGCGCGCGCGAGATTTTTAAATCACTAAAGGAAAACAAACGGCTATCAGCACATGCGCAGTTGTCGATCTTGTCGAGTCTGCATTTTGGTTACGTAATAGTCAAACGGTTTTTCAATCGAAATTTTTCGCGTTCCCTTTGGTGAAATTTTTTAAAACTTTGCACGGTAAAAGTGGTCGCTATTCTGCTTCTTATCCACCTTTTTAGTTGAAAACTGTATGCTGGATATCTTTATAATTACAAAAAACATCTTTTTTCATATAGCGGGAGTTCTAGCGTTTAAAATCTTAATCTCGTGTTTTTCATTGGATAAGCATGACAAACTTAAATGCCACAAAAAATTCCAGCAAACTTCACCGAAGGAACTCGGAGAAAATCACAAAACATACAAAGAAATGGGGGGAAATGATATTTTTGAAATATAAACTTTTCTGTGATCTCAGCCGAAAAAACGTTCAAAAAGCGATACAAATTACAGTTGAACTTCACCTTACCACGTTTAGTTACTTTCAAACGGTGTAAAGGTAACAAATGCAAGGTTTTTGCACCCCGAGTATAAGGTATCCACGCACGCACTGAGAACACGAAAACCATATTGAGCCACCTTAACTAAAAGTTTTACATAGACAATGTTTTGGGTAAAAACTTTGTTAACCTTTGTCCTTCTTATAAACAAAAGCGGAAGTTTTTGTTGATCTTCTACTTTCTTCAGTGTAAAACGAAGTTTTAGAAAGCGACAAGTTATTCATTACTGTTACTGACAAACTCAGCACAAGCGGTTTGGCTAAGTAATCTTGGAGTTATCATTACGGTAAAATTTATTCAAACTTGGGTTTACCAAATGTTTTCCTTCATGAGAAAACTCGAAGAAACTGATCCTTAATTTATGACCCTGTTTTTTTTTTCTGTTTTCCCGTGTTTTCCTCCAGTATTCCAAAGACGTTAAATCTCGAGTTTCCCTTGGTGAGAAAATTCACAGTACGGCTTAACTCTACGAACACGCTTCCTTTATGTTTTTCTTTTTTTTTTTTTGTTAAGGTTTGTGTTCTTTAACAATAGGGTTTTGGTAACTCATATTGTTTTTTATCCAATGGGATCTTTCGTTCGTAGAGTTAAAGACGACCCAGACATCGAGGAAAACAATCCTTTCATGTTTACCCGGGTATGAGAGTACATTTTATGAATTAGGCGGAAAAACATACAATAAAGTTGCTTCAGCTAATGATATCTCGGGTTCAATATTTAAATTTTCTCATATACGCATGCAGTGCCCTTGGTACTCGGGCCGTATAATCACGAGTCTAGAACTCGCCTTCGGTTCTTATCATTTTTTTTGGCAGTTATCTTGTTCGACCTCTTCAAGCGTATGCGTTTCGCACGTGATCGCTAGATCAAGATGAGCCCGCGGTCAATTCGCATCCGGTTCGGACCATTCGTGTCGCTGGCCGCCAGTACACAAAGCAGAAATGCTTGTCGATGTCGATAGTTGCTTTGAAAATCTAAAAGGGATAGCAATTTCGAAAAGCTTTATGAAGACCCGGCGCTTGATCTTCAGAAATTCGCCGCTTACGAGACGGTCGCTATCAACACTTTGAGTTTGACTTTGAACAGCTGAAAGTCTGCACAGACGACTGACAAAATTGTTTACATCAGCTTTCCGGCAGCAGTAATTTCCATGTTTGACTGAGAAATAATTGGGAAAAGTGCATTGGGACAACTATCAGCAATTTTTATGGACAAAGGGTAGAACAGCAACTCTGCTATTTGATAATGCGTGTATTTTGAGGCAAAATACTGTGCTGTGAGTCACGCTAGAGTGTAAGGTCTTGTGACTGGTGTGCAATTCTGGGCGAGACTCGGCTCGCCTTCACGATGAATTGGACCTTCAACTAGTGGGTATAAAGCGTCAAATCTTTTCGTATGGTGCATGGGCAATGGTTTTGCTTTTTGGCTTAGCTGAGTCTTTGTTTATGAATTTGTTTAAAAATATTACTTTTGCTCGTGTCATGATTGTTTTTGATATATGTTACTGGCTGCACCCAGTAGTTAATCCTCGTATGAGGGGAGGGGTTAATGAATTAAAAAGTGGAAAATAATTTGGAGTATGAAGGTGTTCTTGTGCTTATGGAAAGCAACCGCTGTCTCATAAAAGAAACTACACCACATCAGTACTTAAAATGTTTCACAAGATAGCGAAAACTAAATATGAAACAGCAATATGGTGATTTACTGTAACGATAAGGGCTCACCTATTAAATAGGAAACGGACGCAGAACAAGTATGTGTTCGTATAACATAAGTACGGGAAAGTCATGACGGGAATAGAAAATACGGTCAACATCACAAGAATGTGCATTACATAAATATACTGATTTGTCCCATGTGGTCACATTTTCAGACTTCATAAACACAAAATGTGACTTAAGATAGCGGTGGCTTTCCATATGAGCTTGTGTTCAAAAGCCATTTTGAGGGATTTGGGGCCCCCTCTTTCTAGAATTTTATTAACTATAACTTCTGGGCTCCCTTTTTCAAAATTTCTTGGTCTGCGCCTGATGCATGTAAGCCGCTTCGTGTTTTTTTTTCAAATGTTGGTCATTGCTTACTCTGCTTAAATCTGTTGTTATGTAAATGTGTGAACCGCACGACACGGCCCAAGTCAGGTTATGAAGTAGCCTCTTGTTAAAACGTGTTTAAGAAATATAGAAGAAGGTTGAAAACGTGATAAAGTCTGACCGTGGCGATGCTCTGACTCCACCAAGTGCAAAGAGTCACAGGTCTGCTCCTAGCCTTCAGAATAAGTTGGTAAGTTTTTCTTTGTTTTTGCTGTGTTTTGAGAAACAGTTGAGCCATGAGTATCTATAGTACTAGATTTTTATGTCTTTGGCTTTCTAGTTTTTGATATTTGGCTCGTTGACGATCTTAATTTTTACAGTTGAACTGTTTGACTGAGACCACTGCACTTTTGGGTGATAAAAACAATCTTATCATCCGTTTTAACGTTTTCTTTTTGTTTGTTTGTTTGTGGTCCTATGTGCTATATCGGCCACACTTTAAACGCCAAAGAGAAGGAAGAGGATTGAAGAAGCTGGGTCAGAGTAACTGAATATTGATAAGGAATGATCAAGGAAGACTTCGCGGTTTGTACGACTAGTTAGTGTTTGTCTGACGTGACAATTAATTTAAAACAATTCATAGCACTTAACTCTTTCACCTAAGGACGTGTATTTAAAACATTTATCTTCTCCTTACAATATCGGTATAAAATAATTTGATTGGTTTGTAAAGATATAAAAACTAATCATTCATTCAAAGTTCTCCCCGCCTACTTAAAGAAAATATACGAGGATAGGTAGCGAGAATTGAAAAAACACACATAAATATACTTTGCATTATTGGGAGTAAGTGGTTATATTATCTATTTTACATCTTGGGCGTAATAAGTCTCTAATTTTTTCGATATCTTAAAATACAAAATATCAAAGAAGATCTTTCATCTGACGCATCCTTTACCAGGCTATTCTTTTTGTCTCAAAGATACCGATAGATGTTTTTACCTTCCTCCACGACTCTTTATTATGCACTTGAGCCAGAAACGTCCTTGCTGGTTTAATTTATTACTAAAATTTCTTAAACCACCCCGATTGATTTAAGACTATAAAACCGTAAAGTGTTAGCTATTTCTATCTCTATGAACGAAGTAGAATTTACTAACCTCCGTGCGTAGAGTTTCAACTCGTAATGATCACTTCCAAAAGGTTGTCTTCTTGTTAAGTTAATAAAAATAGTGGAACACTAGTTTTGAAAAAAAGGGTTTTTTTCTGCCTTGGCAAGTGAGCTGAACTTGGTGTTGGTTTTGTTAACATGATTAGAGCCTTTTTCATTATCCACTAAACGTATACTCAACAATACTCAAGTTATGCAAAATAAAGAGCCAGAAATTCTAGTTTTCTCGCAGAGAAAAACATGAGAAATAATCGAGCTTGAGTAACCGAAAGGTATTGACGCAAAGAAAGCAAGAAGATTTGAGTTTTCTTCGTGTGTATTCTAGGAAAACGCCGCCTTTTGCTACGTTTTATGAGTGATCCACGGAAGAAAACGCAAGAAAATGTGACGCATACCGAATTTTTCTAATATTAAAATCTTTGGAAAATACGAAGTTTGATGTTCACCGTTAAACTATCATTTTCCGACGTTTTCAGTTAATGAAAACGTGACATTTTCATACTCTCTTCAAATCGGATAATCTTCAGCAAACATTGCGTCTTCCGAAGATAATCAGAACCTGAAAACGCAGGAAAAAGTTACGGTTACTGACGATAAAAACTCCGGGATAATTTCGGGTTTTCAGAGCTGGAAAGTTCCCTATAACGCAAGGGAATTCCATGTTGTGCATAAATGTTCTATGAATTTACTAACGGGAAAAACTCACTTATGTTCAGTGTTTAACAATCATGCGCAGTACGTACAAGCGGTTTGTTTGGCGGGCAAAATGTCCTATAAACACGGCGGATTGTATGAATGAGTGGAAATGTTTTTTAAAAATGCCATAGAAATACATCAGTTCTAAAACAGTTTAAGCAATATCTTCACTCATTCATACAGTCCGCCATGTTTAGAGGACCTGTGGACCAACATGTATGTCTTGCGCATGATTGTGAAACTGGCTTATTTACAAGAAGCCTAAAAGAAGTTGTTATTATGATTATTATTGTTATCGTTATTTTTATCGATTTTTTATATCCAAATTCAGCTGGTTAATTCTAAATGGGGTTGTCAATGTTTTACCCTTGGTGTGATAAACGCCGGCCAATCGACTACAATTGAAGTTCTTAGTTTCCAACACTATCACTATCACTGTTCTTGTTCTTATTCTCATTTCTATTCTTTTTCTTGTTACCTTGATAGCATATAAAACATGGCAACCAATCACAAGGAAGCAAGACCGCTGGCTTCGCCTAAATTGCGTTCACACTTTCTTCCTAGCGTAGATGCTAAAATTATACTACTTAGCACAAGCCTAGGTGGGTTGAGGTTTGGTAGGTACTTCCTCATGCAAACCCTCAAGGTGGGAAACCAGCCTAACAAGTTTGAGGTAACCGAGTTTCCAGAGGTCAAAGTAACAGTAACAAAGTCCGTAAAAATTCCAAAACTGCAAAATTGTTTCTCCCTACTATCAACCAAGCTAGAAATGTTGCGAGTATTATCGCACAAATTTTGTAATTTTAAGGAAGAACACCTGTCACGCACTAGCATCAAAAACGTTTACACTGTCTTGTTATTTGATAAAGCTCGGTGAGGTTTGATAAGTAACAATGTTCTCCTGAATAGATGCCGAGTAAAGCCTACCGTCAATTTATAGGCTAAGCCAGTGAAGTCGTAAAGCACACTTACCCATGGAAATGCTTCGGCGGCGGAGTGGTAGCGGTAAAGTTTCCAGCGCCTCTGAACAACCGAAACCCGTGCGCTAAAGGAAGGAGCGCTTTTACTGAAGGTGCCTGGTTCCCAGGTTAGGGGTTGGGTTTGGGGCAAACAATTCCACCTTGCAATATTTTCTAAATAAAAAATGGTTCAGTTAAGGAAATCGCAAGAAAAAATTGCGGCCTCACGCCCCACTGGGGGCCTGAGGGACTAAAAGAGATAAGGCGAGTCTACGGTGTTATAAAGACATGTTTTTCATTTAGAGAGTTGATCTGTACCTTTCAACAGGAAACCTATTGTTAAAGAGACTGGATGTGTTTTCGTAACAACCGTAAACTTGAATTGTACATGCACAGTAATTGATCAGGAGCTCACTTGCGCCTGAGTTATTTATCCTGCATTAAAATTAACATCACTTTAATTATAAATACGGCAGAAATTATCACCAATCGTTTGCTTTCCTTCGTTTTGTTTTTGGACAGGGAACACGGCAGACGGGGAAAATTTTTACAGCGTTGCAGTATAAATGTTAAACCAACAGCGAAGCGATAAGGGTTTTGTTAATTTACAAGACAAGGAAAATTAACCAGACCCGAGTCCTTGATTTGCTAGCAGTGTTGTCTACAACTTTACTGTCCATTTTTTTGCTGCAATCGAGTCCCCTTGCGAAAGGTCTCTCTATGAAACTGTTTTTTTTTTCTGAAAAAGAGATACCTCTTGTAGCGATTTGAAACTGCACAAACATTTCTAAGATGTCACTGAAACAAAAGGCAAACTAGTATATGATCATCACTAGAATAACTAAAATGCGTGCAGTTCTACAGTTGGTCTCGGCTCCAGTAAATCCTAAGGTGAACAATAGTGCGTATACATGTACACATTGCGTGTACCATAATTTCAACTTAGTCTAGAAAGAACATAAACAGGAACAGAAGTCCTACGGTTTAAAAATTAGTCTAATATGCAAACCATTTGCTAATTTTAAAAATGTTGTTTTGAGAAACAAACTGCAAGTCAAGGTAGAGCCAACTGACTGAAATAAACCAAGCTAAAAGAATAGACACCGGTTGGGCCCCGTCCCCAGGTTGACGGTCTCTAAACTGGTACGTGGAGTTTTCTTTGTGCTACCTGTGGTCTTGAACATGTTTTCCTATTACCAGAGGGGTGCGATAGACAGTCAGCTGCACTTGTATCAACGAATTGACTTATTAAAACTAAACATTGTTACTACCACAAACTGGCTTGCTTACCCAGGGCAAGCTGACAACAAAACTGATAAAGTGGGTTTAAACACTACATCCCACAGGCGAACAACATACCATATCAACTTTTGTTGATTAAACCTATTTGTTCAGCGTACTCGCCCACGCAGATAAAACAGTTTTTTTCAAAACTAATCTCCCAGTGTTTAACAAAACTGATAGTCTGCTTATCTCGACAAGGCAATGGAATATCGGATCACATAGAATACCTGTAAAGGTGATAAACTCATTTTGTATACCGTTATATCAGGTAAATCTTTTCCATCAATAACTTTCCTAGATTTGTTTTCCGATCTTAGAAAAACAAAAGGCAGATAGTTTTTAATGTAGCTAGATCTCAACAATTCAAACAAGAAAATACAGTCCATTTTTCTAAGAACCTTTATTACACAAGCGTGAAAATCGTCCAAAATTTTAGAACATGATAAGAACACACCGGAAGCAGAGGAAAAGCAAAATACTTTTGTTCTGCAAACCGCACAAAATTGTCGAATTCATTAAAAATATTCCTCGGCTATTGTTCGTTAATGTAACATCGCTCATTTTTCTGCTTGTACAACCTTGTTTTATATCTTTTTTATTGTTAGTGTTACATTTTTGCCGATCCTGGTAGCAGCTTTCAAAAAGTGTATTTACGTTTCCGGTTGGTTCATGCAATTGGAAAATATTATTAAGGTGCCCTCAATGCTTATGCTTATGATTATGTTTAAGACCGTTTTAAGAATATTTGAGGAAAAAAATCTTGATATTTTAGGAAAAAAGTTTATGCAGGTGTCAAAACCATGATTTGGTGAACGTGGTTAAAGAAATTTTCTACTGTTTCTTTTATCTTAAACGAATTTCCAGTTTCTTGATAAAAGTCTTTTTTCAAATATAGTTTTAATGGCCGACAATTCAATAATTGCAATTACTTCATGTACAACTTGTTAGTTAAGCAACGCTTTTCGCAAAAAAATTAAAGCGAGAAATTTTCAGAGTTTTTTCATGTTATTAACTCTTTCTTTCTTTCTTTTAGGCTAAATTTTTTTCCCACCATCTGCTGTTTCTTTGTGTACCTTTTCCCACTAATCACGATTTTATGACTCTTGTGGTTAAGTCGGTGCTGTGCCGAATTTTAAGCATTCAAAAACCAAATTTTGGAAATGGAATATTTTGAAAGCAACATTGACACAACATTAAAAGAAAGCAGAAAGAACAATTGAAAAGATCACCATTTATTGTTACACCAGGTTTCAGACGTAATGGGACGTTTTCTGAAAGTTGCAATTACCTCGAGTTATCGGCTATTTGAGTTTTAGGAGTTTTAAAGAAAAGACAAAAAACCACTTGGTTAAAGAAGTTTCATTTTTACACATTTTTTACTTTAAAGTTTGTAAGAGAGAAAAACATTTCAGAATTCTAGCTCATGTTCAGGATAAAAAGAAGTAAATTTTAGTAGGGGGACAGATCAGATTCCGCACCACGAATTGATTCCTATTGGTTGTATAAAAATCTTATTGACCACGATAATAAGAACTTCGAACAAGGAGGAGGGGGGAGTCCCTACAATTTAAATGGAACGAAACCTCTAAAGGGGGAAGGCAAGATCTCTAGGCCCCAGGGAGGGCGAAAGCACTAGGGATCTCGACCGGGGGACAAAATCCCTAGGTGGGGGTGGGGATACCTGCGACACCGGGTATAACCAGTTCATTTTCCAAAAAAAATTTGAAGGTTTGTTCAAAAAACAAATGATTTATGTTATATTTATTGAGATAGTTTAAGTTTTTATGGAATTGGCGCATCTTCGAAACATTTGTAAAGTAACGTAAAAAGTGGTGCATTTTTATAGCGCCTTTATCATGTGACATGCTCAAAGGCGCTTTACAATGATCAGTTTACCCCCAGCGGACCGGAAGCATATATAAGCGCAAGTGGCAGCCGCTTCTAAGCGGTCCATGTATGCTGGTACTCATTTTACCTACCCCAGAAGGATGGAAAGCTGAGTGAACTTTAGCGGGAAAGAAGGTCACCCAAATATTCAACCCTCGACCAGACCGAGAATCGAACTGGAGACCTCAGGGTTGGGAGGCAGAGATCTTAACCACTGCGCCAAACCGCTCTAAACTGCTCTCCATTTGTATGGAGAAATATATTCTTTTATTTACACGATTCGCCAATGGGGGCAGAGATTAACCCACAGAGCACGGCTCCAACAACGGCTTCCCGATTCTAGAGGTTAGAGTTTACTTCATGCACAGTTCCGATGGCAAAGCAATGGATAACCTTTTTCTACTTGCTTCTCCTGTTTGTGCCTGGGATTTTCGCACAGATTCAAGCGAAAGGACAATGTCCGCCTCTCACTCATTTCTACTATAACTTTGGTGAGTACGTTCTTGCAATTTTAGTTTTCAAAATGGTTATTCAATGTACTCAGAGTTGCTGCTACATGGTTAGATAAACGTAACAAAACTGTTTTAAGAAAGTGAACTCTAGCTGGCTTCGTCATTTTTGGTAGACTTCACGAGGAAACGTACAGCTGTTTTCAAACATTCTATCTCGTTCATCGTTCATTTTAGAGTTTTCTCCCGTACACATACGCTAAGCTGTTTATAGATATCTTGTTTGAACCACCTGGTACACAAGAACTTAAGAAATAGCTTGTGTTCGTTGGTTTAAATTCCTAGAGGATATAACACGGTTTCATAAAACAGTCATCGGCATAAAAGAAAAGCATATGCTCTAAATTTATAAATCTGATGATCCCAACCAGTCTCATTGTTTCATAAAAGATACCAGATTAACTTTTGTAGATATAAAATAAATAATTTGTTCCGTCGCCCTTTGAGAACCAAAAGATTTTTTTATTACATCTTACGAAACTCCGTTGTAACCCAGAATCTCGGCAAACGATGCTCGAAACCCCAAACATTTAAAATTTTTCAAGCACGGTTTTGTTAGGACCTAGATGACACCGGATTTGTTTGTCTCTAACGCAGACTGGGTTCTGGAGGATAAGGTGTTGAACACTTACAAGGTTCGTAATGAAGAGTTCTGTTACGCCCACTTTATCTCAGGCCAGCGGTGTAGATCTCTTAACTACCAAATAAAAACAAACGCTGCTGATAAGGAACATCAGTGTGTAATTAACTATTCAAGCAAGAAAAGACATCCGGGGTCCATGAAGCAGCGACTAGGATGGGTTTACGAGGAGGTGAGGACTAAGATAGAACATTTAACAACAGTCAGTACTTATAATTTAGACAATTATGCAGCCAAATGGATTACATTTGCATAACATTTACTCTAATGACCCCGCAATAAAACCATACACGATTAATAGATAACACTGACCAGGCTGCACCAGAGAAATTAAATAATCACTTCCGAACAGTGCTATAATTTAGACAAGCTTGATAGTTTCCTGTATAGTGCTACTAGAGTTTCCTAAAACGAACATGTAAACTAAAACAGAGAAACTGACGTTTGATAGGACAATGAAAATAATTGTAAAACAGTTAATAAAGCAATAAATGAGAAATGAAATTTAAAACGGCCGCTATGATTTGAGTTTCTTAGACATTATGAATAGCCTTATCATCATGTTGTTTAATAAAGCTACCTTAATAACAAATTATTTCCTTGTGTTTATTCAGTTATAACAGAAGGTTCTGAAATAGGACAATACTCGTAATTTCATATGTTCTGTTTCCAATCCAGGTGGAAGGTGCAGACTCCTTGCCTGCTCTCGGTAAGTCTTGACGATTTTTTACCTGAGCAATGATAGTTAACACTTTTTCTCTGAAATCGAGGTGAATTATAGTTGCAGAATACTCTAAAAGCCACTATTCACCGAGATTGAAGAGAATAATTGTATTAACGTATACAAATTCGGTAACAACACAGCACATGCAAGAAAAGTAAGCACGAAAATTCAGTTTGATCTATTTTTAAAATTTCTCCAAATGTATCTACAGTAAGGGGCATGCGCTCATAGTAAGCTGTCTCACTTCCATGCAGGGTTTATGCATGAAACTTATAGTTTGCAGAAAGATAGCGGCTTTACAAACGAGCTTTGAAGTTTTCATAAAAACTGGCGATTCTCTACAATGACTGTTAAAGCAGACCGGATATAAGTGCTGTTCAATTTATTACTATCTTTAAATAGTCCCATGAAGGAAGCTGCAGTTTACTTGAAGTTGAAATTAATATGAGTTATATGAAGTTTCCTCAAAAAATTATGCCGTGTGTTTGTTTAGTGTTGGAGTGGTTGAAATCATAGTCATTTTAGAAAAGATAGTGACATTCGAATTTTATTGTACGAGGGCGTTTTGCTCAATCGAATTAAGGTTGACGTGAATGGGAGTCACTTTGAAATGTAACGTGGAAGGTCAGTTAGTACAGTTGTTGTTCAAGGAGTGACTTTTCTTCTCGAAATGTTCGTTTTGTGGTCTTTAGAAAGGTAATGCTGTTTTCAAGATTTATTTTGACCGCTTTTGAAATTATAGGGGGTTTTGCTGAGTGGTTTGCTCCTGCAACATTGAAACGAGGCTGATAGATAGATATATGTTTATTTAAAATTGTACAACATTAACTAGTAACTGAATTGCGTGACGTTAGGCCAAGTAAAAATATTATTAGTTTCCCGTACCCGCCCGCCTCCATTTTGCCCGCCCCCTCCTTTTTCTTATTATTTCTTATTTTCTTATTAAAATCTAAAAATAACTTAGCAAAACATGAAAATCTCTGGTGAAAAACCCGATTCGGCTGTAAAACAACCTCAAGATACAAAAAGTAAATCGCACTTGATGACTTGATGCTCGTAAATATAAAAAAAAACAGTATTACAACAAAACTAGGACTGATGCGAAATGAAACAAAATCGGCGAGGATATTTCGGCATTGACAACGTCGTTTCTTATTTCTGTTTTTTTATTGACGTGGGTAGGTCTACATAATTTTGTATACTCTAATCAAGAAGTGACGAAGCAGATGACCTCAAAAGCCTACAAGCCAAAATAGTGTTTGAGAAACAAGCGAATTTAGTACTGTATTAACCAAACAGGTGGATAGCTTTTTTTCACGCGCTCTGATTGCTTCATCGGACACGGGTTTGCTAGGATATTCACCTCCAGCCGAAATTTTTAAAATGGCGGCTCGCTTTACCACTGTCACGGAAGAGGAAATTCGTCAAATGAACAAAGAAGCTATTCCTGCAAACACAAAATCCACCTGTTTGGTTAATACTAAACAACTATCCCCCTCGGTGACGGTGCTTAGTGAAAAATATTTACCTCGCCGCTTCGCGGCTCGCTAGAATATGTTCCACTACTCATCTCGACTTCAGGGGATAGTTGTCTATTAACAATATACTGTTCTGATTAAATTGTGAACAATGCAATCATATTATTCTGAATCAATAATATAGCAACTGGGACTTGTTGCTCACATGACATTTTTCCGGTATAGAAACCATATTGTTCTAAACAGAGATCTGAGGTAACTGTATACAGATATACTTCAAGTTGGAGTTTCCAAACAACAAAAGACGCTAGTATTTATTGGAAGTTGAAATTTCCTAACTTTTGAGTAATTATGGATCAAAACGAAAAACTTGTTGGTAATAAACATTGAAATTAGCTATATGAACGTATTATATTATTTTATTGAAAAAAGGTTCATAAAATCTATATTTTGGAAAATAACAAAAAATGACAAAATAATAAATAATAAGGACCTCCCGCCTCATGTTTTTGGTGATTCCGGACGGGAAACTATTTTTTTTTTTACTTGGCCTTACATAGATGTGTTAAAAATGATTATAAAGGTTATTATTTACTTAATAAATAAATAGAAAAGGGTTAAAACAAGAATATTGCTAAAATGCATTTGTATCTCAGTTACAAAAACATCAATCAGATTGCACAAGAATTGCCGGAACATTTTTCATCGGGCTGTTAAATATGCACAAAATTGCTAAGAAAAGTATTATGTGTCAAAATTGTGTTCTTTAATTCAGGTGTTTCCAAGGCAGCCAATTTCTAAGTGATTTATCACCAAAATGTTTTTTGAAATTGTTCTAAACTTTCTTATAATTTAAACTTTCTAAACTTTTCTGCGAAAATGTAGGTTTTACCCATAAGAGTTCTTTTCAACAGCTTGTTATTGAACTGAAAATTAATTCAAGATGGCCGCAAAAAATCTAATATGACGTTATAATTTTCTTAAACACGAAAATACAAGTTTTAAAATACGTGTTTAATAAATATATTTGTTTTCACTCCATAAAATGTTGGTGTTGATTGTGTTAGCGCTAATGGGTTTGTAGGCTGCGAATGAGTTTGCTTTTCCACAACCCCCAGTCAGGAAACTTCACAAAAGCCAGTCTGAACAGGTTTAAGCTATTGCTGCTTTAATATTTTGGTAGAACTTTGTCTTGCTACTTCACTTGTCATAGGCAACGCCCTTGATGTCATGATTTTAATGTATTCATCATCGGGCACATAGTACCTCTGCAACCCAGTGTTCTTGAGCTCCGTCGATCCTGCGCCTTCTTCCTGACAACAGAACAACCCCAGATCTTTCAACTTCTTCTCTGGTGTTCAACGCCATGAAGCCCTGGGACGTTCTCTTTTGCGCTTGCCTTTGGGCGCCCAAAAAAAAATCCCTTTACTGCTGATGGATGTACTGTCCTTTCGGGCAATATGTCCAGTGAATCGCCGCTTTCTGCGTGCTGTTTCCACTGTGTGGTTTTCCTAATAATAATAATAATAATAATAATAATAATAATAATAATAATAATAACTTTATTCAAGTGTCGTTTTGATAGCAGT
>JAOBRG010021015.1:0-23252 GCA_027574985.1 Umimayanthus nakama | reverse complement strand
AAGATGGAGCCGAAGAAGAAGAAGAAGAAGAAAAACAAAAAGAAGAAGAAGAGGAGGAGGAGGAGAAGGAGGAAAAAAACAAGAAAAAAAAGGGAAAACGAAGAAGAACAATATCATTAGCAAGAACAAAAAAACGAAAGGCACAAAAACAATATAATCAGCTTTGTCCTTACATCCAAGAACTTGTTTGAATCATCCTGACAGAACCTGGCGTTCTCCCCATACTGCTGGCGGCACTGATCGCTGGCGTCAAACACAAGGCCCGGTTTATCCATAGTGTTCACGTTGATAACGTCTCTCTTCGTCGGAGGATCATCGAGGCACTTTGAGTCCTCGGCCCTGCGACAATAATTAGAAATTAGGCATCTTAAATAACTCAAAAAAAATAAAAAAGCATTGTAGTGTACAATAATAGGTCACTTTCAACTTGATGGTGTAGCCGGTCGGACCAGTGAGTTCTTAGATGGAACGCACAAATTCCCTGAACTGGAACTGGCCAGAATGACCATCTTTCGCTCCCGTCGGCCAGTGCAGGGGAAAAAGGAGAGCTGTGGCGAGAATAAAATACACGCGCGCGCCTTCAACCTTTTCGTTACAGTAAACTGGCCAAAACCAGTTCTTTTCGGCTTGACTGACCAGACAAATGGAAATCGGCCATAGTTTGGCCAGAAGACGTTTAACCAAAAATATGAAAACTAAAAAGTTGGGTAGGGCAGTTTAGAGAGGGTTCAACACGTTTTCCACCAGTTTGTAGGTACTATGAAAAGATAATTTATTGTCAGTGAAACTCCGCTGACAATTCAGTAATTTTGAACGGCTTGCCAACCCTAATTGCTAAAATCTCTAAGATAAATTTGCCATAATAAAGGTCGTTCTCACATGAACGAAAGCTAACGAAAATCTAAATAACTTACGCCAAGAACTGTGACAAGTAGTTTCTACTGCACGACGACCACTGGAAGGCCGATGGTTTCCCTGGTATACTGGTTGCCATCACGTTCTGTCCATCAACGCAGTCACCTCCATCGTGATTCATACCCAGGCTACGGAGGTTAGGAATTTAGTTCATGTTGATGATCAACCGCTCATTAAAGCTGTAAATACATCAAATGCGGTAAAGTAGGGAAAGAAGAACTTATAGAACAAGAAGCTGATAAGTAAATTTGACTTGCGCTGTAATAAAGATAACTGAAATATATTGCCAATACTTCGATTTCACTTGTTACTGCAGCTCACAGCTAGCTAGCTACTATCGCGTAACACGTGTGCTCGAGAACCGCGACATTTGACTTACCAGTATTTGACCCCATAATAAAAAGTTTTTACTTCAAAATATAATCAAAATTCTGTCTTGCTTACACGCAAAAAACCCGATAAACGAAACTGAATATGAAAAATTAGCGCTTTATCTATTTAAAACCAAATAATCCAGCTAAACACATGCATACGGCAAAACGTTTTCCAATACAACAGGGTTTTTTTTTTGAAAGCTTCAAACAACACCAGAGTTCTGGAAAATTGCAGATCATTTTCTCAAGGTTTGCAGCTGAGATGTCATATCAATGCCCACGCAAGGATTATAACATAAGTTGTCGAGCCCAAAAAGAACATAAAACGAAGCCAAAACCTATATTTGTCGCTACGGCGCGAATTTATATGTTTTATTTCTACGACAACCAAACCAATATAAACATGCAAATATGACACCCCAGGTACGCAGTACGCAGAAAAACTCACTTGGCCGATTATTAAAATGAGTTCTAAATTTCAGCTGGGATCGCTCTATTGTTTGAAATACCATTTAACTGGGTTATGATTAAGTCTTTGTTTTTTAAACAAAACTAATTAGTTTATTGTCTTTAACAATGCTTAAAATTGTATCCTGTTAAGGTTTGGCAAATTAGCTGAGATAATTTTATTTAGTTTTTTACAGAATGAAAAATTTTAATGAGGCTTCGACGAAAGGGGTAAGATGAAGACTAACTTTCTCTAAATATGCTTTCAAACTTTCTCTTAAGACTTACTGTGGAACAGCCTTTCATTCTGTAGACACTGTATGTTTGAAACTTTAAATTTGATTAATGCATGTAAACGATTTCAATACTGTAAACGATTACGTCATCAAGAACTGGATAACCAACCTGTGTCCCGTCTCGTGGGCCAGGGTCATTCCCACCATAAGACCGTTGTCCTGGTTCAGACTCACGGAGTCTGGAAATGTGCACATTCCTCTCGTCCGCGTGAGACCTGAAAAACAATTCCGTGAAAACCGTGATTTTAATTCAACACTTAAATTCTACTTTCAATTTTACAGTCTATTTTAACCGATCTCTAACTGATCCAGAGTTTCAGTTCTCAAATGAAGCGTGATAAGTACATACAACGATTCAGGCAAAACTGTCCTTGCATGTTTATCGACCGGAACTGTTCAGTTTTCCATAAGCAGGGCAAGTCCATTCTGATTGTCTCAAAGTCTTAAAAGCTCATCATATAGGACTGTGATATATAATTTCATTTAACTGTTTCATTGTTGCAAGATTATGTATACATGTTTTTGTTTGTTCAGTCAATCGTGTGTTTCGTTTTCATTAATTGGTGCATCTTCTGTGTTGCTCGTCTGCTCTGGAGTGGATCCAGGGTTTAGTGAGAGGGGATTCGGACAAACGCCCGCCTTCGTAACCTAAATGATACTAATATTCAACAAGTCCTTTTTCACACGCAAATGTAGGGTAAAAATGTTTGCGTTTTACTTAAGAGGGCTCGACCAAACGACCCCTTGATCCGCCCTAGCTACAACACGATAACAAACCGGCTCTCGTTTCATTTGGTAGAGGAATTACAACGTAATTGCAATCCCCATTACTTACCTAGTGTATCACAGGGCTGGTTTTTGTCTTTGCAGATATTGTATCTGTACAACAAGAAAACACGTCAATATAAACGACAAATAAAGAGCTTTTTAGATTATAGAACCTCCCATATTAGCTCTGGAATTAAGTTCAATTTCAACACTTTGAGAGAGAATAGATTGCTAAAGTGCGGAATCGAGTTTGCAAGTGCATTTCTATTGTAAGTTTAAGTTACATTAGTTGCATGGGAATGAGGGCTTGTGGGCTAAGGTAAAATCTCGCAAATACAATGCAAGCATCCAAACTTTCTACCAGATATTAAAACTGATAATACATTATAGTGATCCCATCCCAATCTTAATTCATGAAATGTATATAATGACTTATTATTTTTGGAAATATTAAGCTCGAAGTAAAACGGTTCTTGATCCCTGTTGAGTAACCAAGGCCGTGCAGTAATACAGAAATTGGCTCAACAGAAAGATAGTGTTTTGTACCTCATTGTATTTGTATCTAACCATGTAAACATAGCCGTGTTGTCATTAAGGTTGACTAAGAGTCTAGGTACTGCGGTTATACTCCTAATGGTTGGCTAAATAGCACCATGGTGTTTAGGCTCGTTAACAAATCCATGTAGTAATAGAGGTTGGCTAAATCGAAAGATGAATCTAGGTACCTCACTAATCTCCTTCCATATTTTGTCAACAAATTCGTGAAGCCTTAATCAGTGGTTGACTAAGTAGAAGGATTGCGTCTAGGTACCTCATTGCACTTTAACCTAACCTTGTTAGCAAAGCGGTATTGTCGTAGAGTTTGGCAAAATAGAAAGATAGTGTCTTGGTGCCTTTTATGTGCTTTAACCTAACCTTGTCAAAAATTATGAAGTTGTAGTAGTTGGCCGAATAGAAAGATTGAGTGTAGGTACCTTATTGTACTTTAGCTTAACCCTGGTAGCAAAGCAGCATTGCCGTAGAGTTTGGCAAAATAGAAAGATAGTGTCTAGGTAGCTTATTGTACTTTAACCTAACCTTGTCAATAGAGCGGCGTAGTCATAGTGGTTCTCATCGTTGTCGAGTGGATTGTTGTTCCTCTCTGCCCACTTCCCAAAGCTCTCCAGCGTGTTACTGGCGTGGTGGTTGATTACCAGTCCAGTCTGAACAGAAACAAAGATGGATTCTGATAACAAAGTACGACAGTTTTTCGTCGAAAATGCGACAGCCTTTTGTGTTATAAAGCGCGACGGTAACTTTAAAAAGCACAACCAATCTATTGCAAAGTGCGATAGCTACTACAAAGTGCGATAGCTTTTCTTATTGCAAACTGCGACCGACATTTTTATGCAAAGCACGATGGTAATCTTACAAAGCGCTATCAATCTACTACAAAGTGCAATTGTTATTACAGAGTGCGGCAGCTGTTGAAAAGTGGTACAGTCTTTTTTGTTACAAAGCAAGACAACTTTTCTTATAACAAAATGCGACGGTAGTCTTACAAAGCCAGACTGTAATTTTTACAGAGCGCGTCCCATCTATTGCGAAAAAAGCGACAATTTATACAAAGTGCGACAAGTTTTTATGCAAAATGCAACAGTTATTACGAAGTGCGACGATTTTTAAATAGCGGGAGAGCATACTCGCAGATAATGTCTTAGACTTTCAACAAAGTTCCCTTTCCTTGATTCCGTGTTACAGCACTTCGAACATTTTACAAGCTCTTCAGGCGCTTTCGCGAGTGCCCGCATTGTTTGTCGTTTCCCCCTGATTTTGCACTATAAGTTTTCCTTAAAGTCCGTCTTTTTCAACAACGAATTTATAATTCGTAAAGTAAGAAGTTCCATTTAACAAGACGTGCTTTTGTGCCTCCGCGGCCAACTCAAAGAATGAAAGTTTAAGTGGGAGAGCTTTTGTCAGTGCAAGTGCGTTATAAGTGTAAAGGGTAGGCTCTGTTACACGAGACAAACTTTTTCGCTGTTCTTAACACAAAATCGACGCAAAACTAAGGAATTGCGCGTAGCACGTCTACTGCTACTTTGCTGTCGTAAGTCTAGCATAGCGTTTTCTCGAGTAACCTGGCCTTTAGGAGTGCATGCTAAGCATGAGTACGAGATGACAAATGCGCGCAATACGCCTGTAAGAAGGTGCAACACCTGGCTGTTCCTTCTCCCGAGAGAAAGACCCTTGTTGAGTCTGGTCATGTAGTACCCACATTTTAGGTGGTAACAAATAAGAAAAAATAAACGTACATGTGTGTTTGTTTTGATATATTCTTCTCTATACCAAAGTAAACAAAAATAAAAATGAGTGTTAATCTCATCTTCTTCGAGTTTTTTTTTTGTTTGTTAGCATCCGGAATCTGGGTACACGTGATCACAGCCAACCGGCATCTTTCTCTCGGAAGGGAGAAAAGCCTGGGAACTAGGTTGATTCTTCTCTTGAGCATATTTTCTAGTTGCGCGTTTTTCAAGCCAGGTCGCAGACAGTAGTAGTTTTATTGCAGTTCGAAGAAACTAAATTTCACCTGAGGTGTAGTGAGAATCTGCATCCGGCTGACAACCAGGTTGAGAGGGTTGCGCCCTATTGAGCTGTCACGCAACACGTTGGCCCCCTGAAGGTAACAAACAACGCAAATAAATCAGAAGAACAAAGTATTTGGACCAAGAGCGCGGCTTGTTTCCTGTAGTCTATGACCTTTTCTTTTTTCTGAAAAAGATCTAAAGTAAAAGTAAAGTGGTACATTTATATGGCGCCTTCCATATGAAGATGTTTAAGGGCGCTTTACAATGATCAATTTACCCCCGGCGGACCAGAAGCAAATTTACAAAACGGTCCATGTATATTGGTACTTATTTTACCGACTCCGGAAGGATGGAAAGCTGAGTGAACTATAGCGGGAAAGGAGGTCACCCAAATACTCAACCCTCGGCCAGGCCGAGAATCAAACCGGGGACCTCAGGGTTGGGAGGCAGAGATCTTTACCACTGCGCCAACCCCTCCGATCTGATCTGATACTGTTTGAGATCTGTATAGCATGAATCAGATTGAGGTGATGTAATGTAATGAAATGTGATGATAAATCGGATTTTAATAATGATAATGGGGGTGAAATTTAAAATGTTAATGGTCATGATGATGCTGGTGATAGTGATGATGGAGAGCCATTCACTTTCTCTATTAACATGATACAACATTTTTCTACCTTGTAAAAACTGTCAGACAATTACAAACTCTACAACAATATTACTATAATGACTGAAACTTATATGCATATGTGAAATTGTTACATATTTTCTGCTGTACGTTTTGTGTTACTCATGTTATATTTTTTCTCTAAGAATGGTAAGAGGAATGTTGATGGTGATGGTGGTGGAGATGAAGATGATCATAATCTTAACTTTATTTGTAATCATAAACATAATCATAATCATACATTAACAACAATTCAAGGTGCCTGCGTCACAAATTAAACTAAGGTGGTTTACAGTAGGGTCCTGAAAATGTAAACATTCCGTTGCACTGTTAGGCCGGTGAACTCAACTAACTAAATTATTCTTCTGCATGCGTACATTTCCATAAATTAGTTAATAGAAAGAGAACATTTAAAAAAGGAATGTAACTTACGATGTTGCAAGCTGCCAGAGCGTATTGCTTTGCTGCGTCCTCGCCGTGAAAGTTGGCCATTTTTGGATCCACGACAACAAGCGTTTCGATATATTTCTCAGCTCCAGAGCCCGCAGGACCAGACCTTCTCTCTGCAGGTTCGTCAGTTTCATTTAACGACCGAGCCAGTCGAATTGTTGGGTTGTCTAGCAAAAATATTTATTACTTTAACCGTTAAATAGAATGTAATTACTTTAAATCAACATTTATGCATCAAGGCATATATGAAATGACAAAATGTCGTCTCTCAAAAGCCAGACAATTTCGGTCAAAAAACGTTCGACTTTGTAACTACTCCAATTATCTCTGAAATGGACTAACATTTTTAAAATTTTACCAACACACTCCATGTTATTTTACTAATCAACTTAAAAAATAAGGACTTAAAAATTGAAAGTCTTTTTACTGTTGGTTGAGGGGGTAGGATTGGGAATTCGGGGACTTTGAGTACACAGGAGGAATCCTACAGCGGTGGCACAGGGATCGAGGGCTTACACTACCGTCACGGTGCTGTCCACACTAATGTCACAGTGCAGTGGTAGTTTTGCTGTCACATCACTATGCACATCGGTATCTAACTGGTGTGGGGAATTTCTCCTGTGTAGCTATTCTTAAAAATAGACTGGAATACTCACTCCTTTATAAAGAAACTTCGGTCATATCAGGGCATTAAGTAATAATGTTCCCTACTGTAGGTTGAACCCTTTTAGCCAAGCCAGTTTATCAGTATGCCCTCCCCCCCAGTATGTAAGTTCTCCCTGCTCTATCCAGACAAAACAACTTGTTTGGTAATGAGAATAAAACAAATGATCAACACAGAAAACTATCTAAGATGAAAAACAAAATTCTCCCAACCTGTTTACAAGGAAACTATGGAGATAGTTTAGGAGAACTCAACAACACGGCGTATGGCGTAGTTGGTGCTGAAAGGGCTCGCAAAAAGAAAACAAAGGAATTTCGCTCAGTAATTCCAGCCATTTACCTTCTGTTCCGCAGGTATGATCCTCCACCTTCTCCTGAACTGCCCGCATTCTTCTATTCGGAAGAGATCTCCTGTAGAGGATATGTGGCTGTCCCTTCTCTTTGGCTCCTGTCTTGCGAGTGATGTGATCTGGAAGAGGCTCCATAAAGAATGCGTCCTCTTTTATGCTGATAAGGCCAGTCTGTCAAAGTAGCCAAACAGAACTATCAAAGAGTTACAAGAGCTAAAAGCTCGGGGGTCGGGGACGGCCTTGGATGATTGTTTAAAGTGGTCTTTGGAAACTGGACTTGGAAAAAAACTTAAACACCACTTCGCTTAGAAACTGCACTACCAGGCTTCAAAAGTACCAGATCTTAGAGAAATACTCGCTCACAACTAAATCAACTACATATGGTTTTTGTTCTCTGTTTGAGCAAAAGAAAAAGATGCTCCTTCTACTTCTAGTCTAATTATTCCTAAAGATATATGTAAACCTTAGATTGAAATCTTAACTTTTGTCTAAATGTCCCGCTAAAAATATCGGATTGTTAGTTTTCAACCCTTAAAAATACGTCAAGCGTCCCCCGGCGATATCATGTATAGAAGGTGGTTTTCCTTGAGTCTAGAAGCTAAGTAATCATTTTCTAGAACTTCCCCACGCTTTTTAAAACCTCATACTAGCATCCTGTTAAAACCAGAAATAAATAAATAGATAAATAAATAAATAAATAAAAAGAGTAGTTCAAAGATAGCAAGTGCCAAAACTGCTGCACCTGTAAAGCTCTTAAAAAAGAAAACTTAGTAGAGACTGTAAGGGAAGTTTCCGTTTGATGAAAACTTTATGCAGTCTTCCAATATTTCCGAGTGTTTCATACCGCAATTATGAAAAACCTCATCTTTATCAAGTTTTCGATATTAAGTCTCTTCATTTATTTGTACACTTGTTTCGCGTTATTCCACCAACGCGCGTTGGACATGAACTTTAGTCGTGGACGAGGGGCGGAATGAAATACCTATTTATTAAATGCCAAACGCTAGATAGAAAGATCGCGATCTGTCTCTCGACTCCGCAACCTTTAGTATGTAAACAAATGTAAGGTGCAGAAACCCGTTAACCCCTTATGGGTTGTATTCCCGCACCTTCCACATTGTTGTCTTATAAGTTTTCTATCTTGTAAAAAAACTGTGGAAATAAACTAATATGTTAAACTGTTACCTAAAGGGAGTACAGAATTCATGAATTACAACGTGAGTAGAGAGCCAATCAGAATAGCAGAAATTCAACATTCATTGTTTTGTATCTAATAAACTAACTTAGACCTAGAAAGACTAGTGTTTTTTTAAAAAAAAACTCCTTTTTTTCTGTGTTGGAGAGTAAGTTGAACAAGGATTTGATCAATAAAAGTTAATATGGTATGTTTTTCGTCTGTATGATTTGGTGCGTAGCTGACGTTTCGAGCGTAATCCCTTCGTCGGAGCAGACTGTTTAGACCTGATAGGTAAAATACAGTATTTCGGTGTTGTTGTTGTTGTTGTTATCATTATTGTTATTTTCATTTCTGGTATTTACAGTGTGCTACCATGAAGTTTTTAACTGACTCAAAAAACGTGAGAAGGACTATTGTCAAGATAAGGTTGACTTCACTTACCAGCCCTTTGCAGTTGCTTATGGCAACTCGCGATCGCTTGTGTGATTTGACTGTCCCCGTATAATGACAATTTCTCATCTTATGTGTCTTAAGCACCTTTCCTTTATGTCCTATTACTTCAACATTAAAGTTTGGGCTCAAAAGTTTTTTGTTTTCTTTAAGTTTTAAGTGAAGGTGCTTGCCAAAGGCTTTGACTTTGTAGTGAACATCATGTGTGTCTGCGTAACTCTTGTCAGCGGCATCACGCCGACTGCGAATTCTAGCAAAAGAAAGTTCGTGGGTTAGAAAATTTCCTGCATGGTCCACTTGATAGGGATGAACAACGTCGTACTCTGGAACTGTGAAGAGCAAAGGAAAGAAGTAGTATTAATTGTTTGCACATGAAAGAGCAGCCCTTATGGAACCCTAAACTTAGCACATTCCAGTGACAGCACGGCGTTAGACTATGGAATTCTATCCCAGGTGGTATCAGGGTCATGTCTAAAGGGAGTTTTAAAAATACTTATCAGATCATCTTTTCTCAACTCTCGAGAGTGAAGATCACTATTTTGATGTCTCCGAATGTATACAGACTTTCTCAAAACTGAAACTGGCAGTTTCGTAATCCTCCATGCGTCAATTCATTTCAAATTTAAACACAAATCTCCACATATTACCATCACGTTAGTTTTCTTTTTCTTTCTTTGTACCATTTCGTTTATAAAATTACAGTGCTGTTGAAATCCTTAGATGTAAAGACTGTTAGATTCTATCTACGAATAATTTGATATGATTAATATGTCTTGTATTTCACTATTTTAGCTAGAAACGTACATCAACTGTAACCACTGACCTGCCTCGATTAGTTCTGTACTGTTTGCTGGCCAGTGGTGTATCTCAATCATGTAAACATTTACGAAGTCAAAATAAAATTGAACTGAATTAAATTGAATTGAAGCACACTCCAGTGAAGTGCAAGAAGAATAACTTGAACCTCCCGCTTATTCGAAATAAATTCGTTTGCCCTTCAGTTTATCTGCTTCTAGTTCAGTTTGCCATCGATAACTCGAACCTCACTTGGTGGTGAGGGTGCAGTGATTGAAAACTTTGCGCAAAATATTAAATTTACAGTTTTGAATCAAGTTAAAAGCAACTTGTAATGGTAAGCTATCAACCGCACTAATGTCACGTTCTTGACTTTCCGAGTGTAAGGCATAATCCACTTTCACACTGAATCATGCTTTGGGCAGAGGGTTTCAATGGCGATCACAGAGCCTATCTACATTATTATACGAACAGTTGAAGTTTTGTAGATTCTTTTTTCAACTCTGTTAATTTCGGTACTTTTATTTTTCACCTCACTTGCCATGTCAGTTACAAATCGTATGGGCGCACCAGCTAAAACCCTTACCGTGTTTAGCGCATAACTGTGAAATTGGCTTCAAGGTATAAGCCGTCAGACTAGATTGCAGTACAAAAAGAATAATATCCCCAACTTTGAGCTATATAACACCGGAAGAAGCCAAATGTATTTTTGTGCCACTTTGCTTTGTTTTGTTATCGATTGTTACAATAAACTTGGCTATAACTCAGTACCATGAAACATCGAAGCAAATTTTGCTTGCTCCCAAGTTCCGGTTTCCTGGCAGTCTGACGTCATCTCCCGATTAATATCTACAACTCTCAATAATTCCTCGAATCGTTTGAATTCCCCTCGAAGATTCAAGTCAGGGAGGGTGGGTCAACTGTGCGATCAAAAGAATAGGAAGAAACACTTGCAACTTACAATGTACTTTTTTCTTTGCTTTAAAATTATGGGAAGAATCGAAACCTACATTTACTTGTTGCACTTACAACACGAAGGATAACTAACGCTTATTCTCTGAAATCGAGGTGAATGTGGCAGAATATTCACCGACTTGCGAACCATGGGAGTGAACATTGTTAAGCCACTTATCACCGAGATTGAGAAGAAAGAACTTTGAATAAACAAATACAAACTCGGCGATATCACACCACATTTCTAGAAAGCAAGCACTGGTAAGATTTCTTCCTTTGTCACTACCTCAAAACGCGAGAGTTTACGCCGTCACTGTATCACTGCCTAAACTCCGGCCCGAAAGGTGGACATTGTCTATCAGCCTGAGATAACGAACCAATGAGATTGCTTAGGTACGAGCAACGTCGCCAAGTTTGTAAATGCTTATTAAGAATAAACAGAGAAATTAATTTACCTACCTTCATCGTGTGAATCAACTCCAAAATATCGATTTACATCCCTCTTGGAAAAATGCCTATGAATTCCAGTATTGTGGAGGTCCTGAAGCAGAGAACATGAAGCAAGGAACTATTTTATGCTGTTTATCAAGAAAGATAAGAAAGGCGGCCTCTCAATTACAACATATACGATCGTTATCAAATTCTAAAAGAATGTGACGAACTAAAATATGAGTACGAGGATTTTAGGCTTGAATAAATCTATTGAAGTTTTTGTTTCTCAACAACGGTCCGAGCAAGAGAAGTACCCAGGTTGATCAGTTTGGCTAGCAAATCTGCCAGAACGAAACCGTCTATTCAACACACTACTGTTCAAATACACTCTTTTTTTAAGAACGTCTTCTTTTTGGGCTTCCATTGAATGTTCTTTTGAGAATACTTTAAAAAATACTTTTAGGATGTCAGCCGCAAATGTTCATTCAATTGTCTTAAGCACAGTTGACTAAAAAAGAAATACAACAACGAATAAACAAACTAGTACATGCACACTGACACTAAAGGCTTAAAAAGATGTACATAAGCCGAGAAAAAAATATTTCCGTGATCTTGGACGATATTCAAAACAAAACAAAATAAAATAAGTTCTTGGTTTTTCCTCAGTCTTGGTATGTTTTAGCCCATTCTTATTTTTTTTGGGGCATTTTACAGCGTCATAATTTTATAAAAAGGTTCTATTGCTTTCTACATTAAAAAGAAAGACCCTTTATTTATTGAGGGTAACACATTTACATCTATACGACGTACTCTCCCATGTGGTCCTCATCACTGACCACAACACCGGCATTAGCCTACTCCTATCGACAAGTGTTTTAGGGTTTAAACAATAAATTGCTTATTCATGGGCGTGACTGGGATCGCGTGCTTTTGCACCCAGCAGGGTCCAGGATTCAAACTTGCTGCCCCAAAGAGGCGAAGAACATAAAATCGTCTGTTATCCAACAGCAAGCAGACAGCTGTCCAGCTACTACGTCAGCAAGACGTGGCAGATATTCAGCCTTGTTCTGACTCGAGTATTTCAACTAATCGTATCTGTTCTTCTTTGCATGTGACTTAAATCCAAAATTGAAGTGTCCAGCTCGGATAAAAACGTGAAAACGGACCAAATGACCCGATCAAGTGGTTGATCTTCATTAGATTCTCCTTAAATCATGAAAACAAGCAAGCTGTACGCCGTTCAAAGCTTTGAAAGCCATTCCAGACTTTCACAATCTGTTCAAAGCTGTTTTTGCTTCATGAATTAACCCGATTGGTACTAAGGGAAGGGCATCACATCCTACCACTCCTATAACGAAAACGAAATCAAGCAGAGCAAGATAGAAAGATTGTACAACGTTTTTTAAAACTTTTAGAGACTGTAAAAGGGAGCGCTGGAACCACATCAGAAGTTGAAGTCCTAATACACATCTGTCGTAATTCACATCTGATCGATTTCGATACACGAGAAATTATCTTTGTCCATGTGGTAGGTTAAACGCGCGAAAAGTTAATGTGCAGTCTCACCTCCCCAGTGAACAGAGTTGAGCTTGTACTGATTGTACTTGTAGATCATGCACAAAAGATCTAAAGAGCAAAAACTGATTCTATGCTACTTCTAAGCTCGAATCTCTCTCAGTGAATTGTGTATGACATAATATCAGGGATTAGAGGTATAAGAACAGGGTAAAGCGCGCACAGAATCAAAGGCGCAAATTTATTACTGTCGCGCGTTACTCTCGTTTTAAAAGAAAAGTTGTTTCGTTTTTCTTATAAAACCTTCCTAATAGTCAGTCGGTAGGATAAACGAAATTTTGAACCAGCCCGCCTACTAGATAGAGTCAGACCTGCAGTTTACGCATTCCAAAGTTGCCTGCCCATTTTTTTTCCCCAGAATCTGTTGGTTGGTGTTTTAACTACATCTGTTGTCTGTAAACTGTGGGACTTTGGTATTGAACTCAGCGGATGAGATGTTTGTGCAAAAGGGTTGACATGAAAAGTTATGAGCTCGTTAGACACAAGAGCTATATTTAAACGCAAGTTGTCATCGGCCACAGATTGAGGGATACTTGACATAATCAAGAACATTTAGGGCACCAATATCGGCGTCCAATGGTGTGAAGAAAATTCAGTACTCACATAAGTTTCAGCTGCTTCTGTGCCATAGAGAGCGCATATGCACATCCAGACACTCAGCGCTAAACATGAGATCACTTTCAACCTCCTCGGAGCCATCGCCCCACACATTCTCCAGAGGGACGAATGCCCCGCCGAATTCTCTGTAGAAATGAAAAAAATAGAAAATTAGACAAAATGCATTTGTACTGAAAACGAACGGTTGATATTCCCTTTGAAAAGGATCAAATTATCCGCTATTCAACTGCAACCGTCAGGCCAGCGTTACCTAGAAAAACCTGAGCTTAGTAAGGTGCAAAAACGGCCATAACGCAAATATTTTTGTCCACCCCTTGCTGCGTAGGCTGGTATTATCATATCAAGCGCTCGTTATCGCAGTGTATTTACGATCTCCATTTGAAGCCTTTTCTTTATCCAAGTGGCTTGCTGTTGAGAACAAGAACTTAGTTCACACATCCAGCATGGCGTAATCAGGAGAAGAAGGTATTCAATTTACGGTTCTTGTATTCAGTGATCAAATTATCTTCCAACAGTTCGGCAACCTGCAACTAACGTCTCAAACCCACAATCCGGAAAACATCTTGGCTACAAGTTGCCACAAAAGAGAAACCGTCTTACCAGGTTTTGCCGTCAGCCCTTTGTATGTCTCTTAGGGTACAGATCCACAGAAGTAAATCTCCATCTAAAAATAATAACACCTTTTTCAAAATTGTTTTCAAAAACGTTCTTGCCAAACACAACTATTTTAGTCAAAAATTGAGTTATGTGATCAGCACTGGTAACCGAGACACGATCAGTTTATTGTTTACAAAAACACAGACACCAGACAACCAACCAGAAAATGGCCCTTTATTGTTTTGCTGGTGGCAAACAAAAACAAATCTCCTTGTCCGCAATTAAATTTTCATAGAAAAAATTCTCCAGCAAGCAGTTCATCTGTCACATCGTATTTTAGAGTGGAAATCGAAAGTGCTCCGTTGAAGAGGTTCGTAAATCCCGTTTTTAAAGCGATAACTCTTTTTGAGCTGATGTAGTAGATCTACAGCCTGATGTTTTGATATGGTTAGTTTGAGTTTTAACACTTGTCAAACGGTTGAACAGATATATCTGATCAGTAAAAGCTTATTCTTATTTAATAGCTTTTAAATTACTACTCCACCTTCCATTACGTAAGTAAAGAAGTACTTCCACATCTGTTTTGTTGTAAAACAACAGTAAAATTTACTTTACTTTAACACCTGAAATACCAACAAACTATGTACATTGTCAGTGTTTTAAAATGCTTGACAGGCAGGTGCTAAAGAGCAAGGGATCAAGTGGAGTTGCGTCAACGGTTGAATATCGTCCACTGAACGATTGCAACAGTGCTGCTTCGGGTGCTGCATTGACTTTCTTAGTTTCATGGACTTAATGCAATGCTTGAATGCGTTAAACTGAAACTGCCTTAAATACCTGTCGGTATCAAAGTGTATTTTGTATGAAGACTGTGATTTTTGAACGATAGCTCTAACAAACTCAATAGACCAATGTGTGAATAACAGAACTTTTGAGATCATTAATGGCTGTGCTCCGGTATGCTTAAAGGATCTACTAATACACTCTGCAACACAAGGTCTTTTATTTACCTTCAAACCTTTCAACCGTAAGTATGGGGGCAGGGAATTTTCAGCAGCCGCACCGAAACTGAACAATCTTCCGGCAAGTTTAAGGGAAGCGTGTTCTTTATTTTAAAAAAGTTCGTTTACGCACTTTTATAGCTTGTCTAAATTACATGTTACATTTAGCAATATGTATTTATAAATTCACCAATTAAGTAGTTTCCCTTAAATATTATTTATCAGTAATACTCACCTAATATTCTCATTTGACATGTTGTATGAAGTTGTATAAGATAGTCACGTTGTAAGATTTTAAGCTAAAAGCACATTAAGGCTTCGCAAAATGCGCAACGAGGTATGCAAATTTAAGTGAAATTAGTTTAAAATACATCATAACACTCTCCACTCACATCAAAGAACTGCAAATAGATATTTTTTTATCAAACTTTTACCCTGTGAACTCATATTTTGTCAATTTTAGATATTATCAACACAATGCACTTTTAATTCAATCTAAACTAATACAATAGAGTACAATACAATACAATACGACATGAAACAATGTAATATAAAACGATAAATACGATGTGATACAATACATATACCTTATAAGGCAGTTGACCAACCAATATGGCTGGTTGTTTTACGAGTCCACAGCACCAGCTAAACCTGGTATTAAAAAGTGTACAACAACAACGCAAAATCTTTGTACTCGTCCATTGGTGTTATTGTACACTTTTGTTTCAAAAACGTACAACGTCCGCGTATCCTGTTTCCCTCATTAATGCTGAATAAGGATGACTGATTACTTTTTTACCTATCAGAGCGCGCGAAAAATGATATTCACTTGTTGGGTTTATTCTATAATAGTTAACACTAGTGATAGGTTGTTACTAGAATTGAACAACCTGCTGTATGCTCTCAAGTGTTTTACAAGATCTTCGATTTCTTGCTTAGCGTACAAAACGAGGGCGCGGCAGAATGTAAGACTTAGGTGGTGATTGTTTCTTTTGTAAAACGCTGGCATTTTCCGTATCATCACTAAATACAAAGCCAAAAGAAAACACGTTTGTGCGAGCATAGCCTTTATCTGAAATGGGTTCATTGAAGCTTTTTTACTCCAACCGTGTTCTTTGTTTTGTTGATAGAAAGTGTGTGTCAATTGAGTGAAAGTTTATCTCTAGGGGGCAATCTTAGCGCTGTTATAAAGCGTGAAGCATCAATAAATCGTCAGCAACAAAATGGGGAACAAGAAAAAAATTTTGACCGCTTTTCTATTGGGATAGTAACGACCACTCAATGTCAAAAAATGTTTTTATTGTACCGAGCTGCTGTAGACAACGCCAGTAATTTCACCCAAAAAATGTCGGATCTCTTACGTCGGAAACTCCAGTTTCTTTCTTATCGGCTTATTTCGAAACAGTATTTTGTACCGTTTATATTATACCATTATCCCCCTCATTGTCGGTGACCAGCGGTGGATATCTACCTCCCCGTGAAGGTTTCGAGGGCGTGTGCGACGTTGGCACAGTTGGTAAGATCTCTAACTACCAACCAGAAGGTCCTAAATTAAATCCCGGCCTGGTCGAGGATTAAATTTTGGGCGGCCTTCTTTTGCCACATGGTCCATGGATAGGTACATTCAGCCATTTATCTTGTCCTTAAAGTTCTATAAAGGGACATTAGTTAAACCCGCACACTTGTCGATAGGAGTCGGCTATTGCCGACGGTGTGGACTGTTAAAGAGGGTTATCACTGAATTAATAACAATAATAATAATAATAAAGGCTTTGTTGTAAAATTTAAGTACTAGGTAAAGTCTTAGTGGCACTTGGGGTAGCTAGACAACTCCTGAAGCACAAGTGGTGGTCAGCTTTTTGCCTTGTTTGACTTTATTTGCTTCTAGCACCTTACTACTAACAATCAAACTCACCGTTCCGAGGTTTTACTGCTAGCAGAGGTTTCTCATGGCGAAAAAACCCCGAATAAAACTCATTTTTTGTCGCTGTGAGAGACCTCTGCTAGCATGGAATTTCGAAGCCATTTTTATCACCTGATAGACAAAAGTTTTTTTTAAATATTACTTTATTTCTCTTCTTCTCCGACAGAGATGACACAACAGTTTCTACTTGGCAAATTTCGCTGCCAACAGTTAGTTTAGTTTGATACATTACCAAAGCACAACCACTCGTGTTACTCATCTGAAAATATTTTTCACTCTTTTTGTGATTAAATTTGATTAATGATATATTGTTATCCAATCTATTTTGTGTTAATACTATCATTTGTACAAACTTGCATCGTCATAGCTTTCTCTTTCGGTTCACTTTATACTGGTGCTTCCATATGCATACGTACGTTTTCTGTAAGTTTTGTCATTACGATTTGTTAAACTGATGTCTGTGTTTCTCAATATCTTCTGTTCAACATTTTGTAACATAGAGTTTTGCATCAAGTCATTTTCACACAAGCTGTTACTGCGCCTGTGCAAATGATTTCGTGTCAAATCCAATGAAGACAAGTTCACTAGTGGACTCAGGAATGAGAATCTTGTTAAAGTTTGCCTCAATTTCACAGCTGCAAATTCCACGCTCTTGAACTTTTGTTCAAAGTATTCAACCTCATCCTCAATACTGCCATTCGTGTGACCTTTCAAAGGTGCAAATTCTAAGTCAACAAAGGTCTGAGTTTCTTCTACCGCAGCTTGGGCTGCCTTTGACAAATCTTCGGAGCACCGCAAGAGTTTCGTAAAGTCCATGTTTTCACATGCTTCTGCAGTACCTTTGGCCATTGCGCGGGTTGTGTTTAGAATTGTGACAATCTTGTGAACAAAGTCTTTCGTGAATGAACGTTTTTTATGTTTTGTAAGATCTCCTATCGGCGGGTTTGGTGATGAGATTTCTTTCTGCATAATTGGGAAATAAAAAAAATACAACTGATCGTCTCGACATGCTTTTCCATTGTAACAAGATAGTAGCAGTAGTAGTAGTAGTAACAACAACAATAACAACAATAATAATAACAATAATAATAATAATAATAACAATAATAATAATAATAATAACAATAACAATAATAGTAATAATAATGATAATGATAAAATAATATCTTTAATTCAAACTACTTGATTCAAGCGTCTCCAAAATAAAATAAATGGCAGTTCAACAACAACATTTGTTATCGAAAATATATACACCGAATTCATAAAGCCTGGAGCGAGCACGGAGTCGAGGCTTTGTAGGCCCTGACAAAAGAACTAATCATCGTCATTTTTAATATTTCGAATAAACATAGGAGGAAGTCTGATCCCCTGATAAGCCCCAAGGCATCAAAACTGACTTCCTCGCCATTATTTACTTTAAAAACAAATATGTACATTTTTTGTAAACACTATGAATGGCGAATAAACTGATAAACTGAAAAAAGAATGTTTTAAATATTCTTTTGTCCTGGCCTACCAAGCTTGCTCCAGGCTTTATGAATTCGGTGTATAACAGTGATAAATATTTTTTTTTGACACTATTTACAAACTGCCTTAATAAAAGCAAGGCAGTCCCCACCCTCTCCCCCCCCCCCCATCCTCGAATCTCCTCCCTCTTGCTCTCTCCAACACAAGAAAAGTATTTTGGCACACGACAGAGAGATTATCCGGCAGACAAACACGATAAAGTAGACCGTGTATTCAAAAACATAGAATTCCCTGCTTTTTCCCCATCTCCGACCGAACAAACAGTACTTTTACTGACCTCTTCACTAGATAAAATTTTGCTTAACTGTTAACATGTTCCCGACCCTCAAGATGACCCTACATAGATCATGGGGCAGATCCAGGGGTGATTTGGTCGAGCCCCCTAACTTAAGTGAAACACAGATATTTTACCATACTTTTTCTTGTGAGAAAAGGACTTGTCTTAAAAAATAACAATTTGATAATAAAGGCGGACGTTTGTCGGAGCCCCCTCTCACTAACTCCTGGATCCGCCACAGAGACCGCGTGCCCGCACCAACCAAAGGCATATAATTCAGAATGCTTTCAAAAATTGATCAAAATTTATGTTTTTCTAGGAAGAACGTCTTTTAGACAAACACGATTCGAAGATCGTCCGAGTTGCGAGTAGACAAACACGTTAGAGAGTTTGACGCAGGTTAACTTACAAACGCAATAAGGGCACTGATTGCAAACAAACCGAGATACACAACAGGGAGACTCTAGGGCAGGTTAACATTAAACATAAAAAAATGGGCGCAGACACTGCTTACCTGAATGTCTTGCCCTTGGTGTAGGAAGTCTGAAGCGGCTTTCACCAGTTTAACGACATCTTCTGTCACTTCCTTCTCGACCTAGAGCAGAACACCGTTAAATGAAGGTCAGGAAAGGTTTGTTAAAAATTGTGATCGGCCAAATAATATGACACAGCTCCGCGCAATTAGCCAATAGACTTGTCACACAAGACCTTCCTGTGGCCAATACCCGGCCATGCACAAAATGGGTCAGTAATTGCCTAATAAGAACAGGTTTATAACACGTTCTCTGATAGGCCAACAAAGATGACATAGAACAATGTGCTCTATGCTCTTATATTCGAGCATTTTAACTTATCAGAATTAAACCTAAATATATGCTTAATAGTGCTCAGCGGCCAAACATTACTGGTTACGCCCCACATTTACCTGTTCATTTGTCGCAATTTACCATCTTAATTTCCCGCGACCTGCTCCCATCTGGCCTTGTATAGCTCAGTTGGTAGAGTAACGGTGATCTGTTCCGGAGGTCGTGGGTTCGAACCCCGCCGGGGTCAGAAATTTTTTCTCTTTCTCCCCCTGCCCCCCGGTTTCCGGGACAACGCTGATAGGTGCATAATTGTGTACTTTATTTTAGAATTACTGGAATTGTAAACCATTCTACACATGAAAGCATTTGGCTTGAAAAAATGATATGTCAACTCAAATGAGGTTTTAAAAGCAGAGGTGATTCTTATTCAGCAGATTCTACAAATACCCTTTATGCCAACTCTATAGTGATAAGAACATAACTTAAATTTTAGCCTAAATAGGTCCTTATATTGAGGGGGCTTAAATCGAAAATTTTAGCCTAATCCAGGTTATTTTACGCGGGTTTTTACTGCATAGTTAATGTCAATTGCTACCTCGTTCTGGTAGGTTTTCATTGTTTGTGCTTGAATTTCTTCCTGTATCACGTCAACTGACGACACCGAGTCCCGGATGGATATTTCCCATGAGGCATCACGGCCGTCACAGAAAGCTTGATTCAGTGCCTCATCCTGTGAGACCTAAGACAGTGAAATACGCCTGTTAATAATTTGCTCGAGGCCCAAGCGGGATGATAGAGATTAAATTGGAGCGGGTAAAAAAGCGTTGGTCATTGTTGCAGAAGTATTTTTCGGAGACAAAAAACTAGTTCTGTTTCAGTTAAAGGCTGATGTTCTCTTTGAGTATGGCGGAAAGCAAAGTTGGTTCGCGGAAACCGGGACGAAATAAAAATCGCCTGCTCGGCCACAGTTTCTAACACCAACTTTTCTAATACTTGCCGCGGTCTTCGCTTCCTTGATGGGTTCGATAAAGAGTAAGAATCAAGATTACTCCTAGTCTAGTCAAATTCTTGTCAAACAAAAAAAGAAACAATTTGCAATGCATCAACCAATAACGTCCAATGCTTAGTTATTTATTTTTTGATTACAGCATTAACTTTAGACCAATGCTTGCCTTTCCGTGTTTAACTATTGTTAGTTCTTCTTTTCTTGCTGCTGTGTAACTTGTGCCACTTTACTACGGTAAGATTGTCCAACTTCTAAAAGCCCTTTTTGGATTCTCTGCATCAAATCTTTATCGTTCTTATCTTGACCTTGTTATTGTTATTGTTTTTATTCTCCTCTTACCTCGTCTGGTGGGACATCAAGATCTTCCTTGATCATCGCCACCTTCGCCACTTGTTTGACAATATTCGAGATATGCTGATGAATGCTTTCAGCGGTTTCCTCTGAACAGTTCTCATCCGCTTCCTGTCAGATACACAATACAACAACATAGTTATTCACCAATCGCTTCATACGAAAGCTCAAATACCTAGTTCCCAAAACATGGTTTGGAACTCAAACTTCGCTAATTGCTAAAAGACAGCAATCGATAGAAGGAACAAGTACACGAACAAATGGAACAGCTTAAAACCAAGAGTACTGGGAAAGAAAGTTATAAACCATTCTTGAATCCGTGTAAATTTGCATTACAATGGTCAAGGGAAAGTCACGTAATAAAAAAGAAGTTCAAAGACCCGGTGAGTCAAATGAATCACCATGCTCCATTTGGTTCATTAATTTCCTGGTTCAGTTTCGGATTGGTTCCACATTGGGTAAAATGTTTTAAAATCTTCTTTCTCCACACCGTATACGAACAGGGTTGGTTCCCCTGAAGGTTGAAAAGCCAATTTGAAAATACCATCTGGGACCCGTAATTATTGTTACCACCATTACTGCAATAATGATTTTTACTGCATGTATTACCATTACTGATTTTGTATTTATTTTTCTTGTCACTTTTATTTTTTTAAAATTTTATTTATGGATGCAATTAGTGATAGTAGTAATTGGGGTCTACCTACCGAGTACACATTCCGAAGACACGTCGCCGTGTTGCGAACAGAATCGACAAGTTCTGAGCATAAAGGAGTTATGACGTCATTTGCTTCTTTCTTACAAGCAGCCACCCACAAGTTGGAAAGTTCCATTATTATTTCCATAGCAACCACAGCTCGCACGTGCATTTTTCCTGAAGAAAAGGAGACTACAATAAATGCCCTCACAATTGAAGTTACTGGCACAAACTTGCAATTAAGTTACCAACTTTCTTAAAGCGGCGTTTTTGGGTATGGAGAAATAAGCCCCTTAATTTTTTTTATTTTCAATAGGGTGCTAATAATCAAAACCTAAAACTTAGGAATAATAAAATAGTTGCCACAACAAGTTTTGGAAAATTGTGATGTATACTAAAATAAATAAAGATAGGTGCTTCGGACCCAACGATATTCCCTCACGTGATCTAAACTCTATCTAGCAATAGTATATAACGCAAATACCAACCTTGTTAAACTCAGCACAGTTTGTTGTCTAAATCTGTGTGGTTTTTTTTTTGTTTTTCGCATCATTCAGGAATTTGTTGAAGCACTTTCAATTATTTTGAACGTTTAATTGAACAACCAAGGCTGTTAAAAGAAAACTAAGAATGTGTGTGTGAGGTTGGCGCAGTTGGTAAGATCTCTGACTACCAACCAGAAGGTCCCAGGTTCAATCCCCGGCCTGGTTGAGGGCTGAACTTCGGGCGACCTACTTTCGCCACACCGTCCGTAGACAGTGACGTTAAGCCGTTGGTCGGCTAGTCTCGCAATGTTCTATCGGGGGACTTAAAAGAAGCCACACACTTGTCGACAAGAGTAGGCTAATGCTGGTTTTGTTGACTGTAGTCGAGCATTTTAAACATGAGCCCTTGGCTCGGGAATGAGGGCAACCTCTCCCCACGTTATCGACTAAAAATAAATAATTTATTTATTATTTACTATTATTTTGGATTCCATGATTCGGTTTTGGACTTGGCTTAGTAATAAGTCGTTTTTCTACAATTCATAATGACAGGGCCAAACTAGCTGAGTTGTGACCTGTTCCACTGCCCTGAAACGCGAGGACAAGTGCTCATGAAAATTAACTTTGAAGGGAGATCGGTTGATGGTAAAATTACTCCCGGTGAAGCCTTGCGTTCGCTTTCTCTGCAGAGCAGTCTGAGACTTTCAAAAGGAAAGGATCTTTCCAAAGACTACGTTTTTAGTCTAAATTTATATTTTGATGTTTTTGTCTAATAGGATATTTTCATTAACTTTGAGATTGAGCTTTACTCAGGGTCCCCGGTTTTACTCTAAGAAAAAAAAAGGAAAAAAGAAAGGAAGTAAAAAACAAAGGAAAGGAAAGGTAAGTTAAGGAAGGAAAAGAAGAGAAGCTAAGAGAAGAGGAGAGAAGAGGAGAGAAGAGGAGAGAAGAGAAGAGAAGAGAAGAGAAACGGAGAGGAGAGGAGAGGAGAGAAGAGAAGAGAAACGGAGAGGAGAGGAGAGGAGAGAAGAGAAGAGAAGAGAAGAGAAGAGAAGAGAAGAGAAGAGAAGAGAAGAGAAGAGA
>JAOBRG010020904.1:6338-21028 GCA_027574985.1 Umimayanthus nakama | reverse complement strand
AAACTACTTTGCGCCAACTCTGTGCGTCCACAGTTCAGTTGGGTGCACTGATGTAAAACGTTTGCGTCCATAGAAGAAATGCTGCGTCCCTGGACGCAATCAAACTCGCCCACAAGGTTTATTACTGCCCAAGAGTAAAACTAGCCCTTCTAGCACATAATACTAACACAAAGAGGACTCTATGATAGTAAAACATTAATGACAATAATTGCCTGTCTGTTTTAGTTATCAAAGCAGTGACTGAAACAAAGGCAGGCACAAAATTGTAATGCGAGCCCGCTCATTAGTGAAAATAAAAAAAAAGAAATTAAACGCCGCTTTTTCCTCTTATTTTCACGCAAGCGAACCGGCGTCCAAGTGGGATTTGAACCCCCTTGAGTTGGACCCAACCGGAGTTTTTTCGCTATTAATAAAAAAAAGCTTTTGAAATCTAGCACTTTTTACGAAAAGCACAAAAACCATTAAAATGTTAATAAATGTTCGGTTGAGTGAAGTTACAAAATAATTGGTGCTAGACAATGAGTTTTGAAAAGTGCAAAAATTGTAATAACAGTAAGAGTTGATAGCGTGTAAAAAGTGACTTGCATAAATAAATAAGCTAAGATTTCCCACTTTAAGTTCAAAGAAGAAAACATCTTTACATGCTGTAGATTTTACGATGTAAAGTAAAAGTGGTACTAGTTTTGTAAGGATGTTCTTCATGATTGTTTGTGTTTGTTTGTTTTCTTTACCACACGAGTAAACGTTACCTCATCAGTTGTTCAGGGCCCGGTTGTTCAAAGCCCGATTAGTGCTAATCCTGGATTAAATCTTAACAAAACCTATAGAGTTAAACCGGGATTAGCACTAATCGGTCGTTGAACAACCGGGCCCAAGATTGTACAGCGACGAAAAATTTTTCACTGTTAATGTTATGACGTTCGCTTCGTGTAAATGTTGATTCGTATCAGAATAAGGAAGGATTCGTTACAGGATCTGAGAGATACAATACATCTATTAATGTGCGCGATTTTATGCAAAACATTGCAAGAAAAGCTTGGAAAAAATGAGTCACCAAACAGAAGAGTTTCGCAGGGGGTCCAAATCCATATCCGCTCTCCCCCTATATCTGGTCTTGTACGAAGTATTGAGAGCTCTTCGCGCAAAGCATGCTGGGAACTTAGTCAATTCCAAAATGGCGGAAGAAAACGAAGCACCACAAACAGTCGAGGAACCATTGGATTTAATTCGTCTGAGTCTCGATGAAAGGATCTACGTGAAGTTAAGAAATGACAGAGAACTAAGAGGCAGACTGCACGTGAGTTTTTTGTGCTTCCTGCGTAGTGCAGAAGGCTGTGAGGTTGCTTTGCTTTTTTAACAACCTTATACTACAAATGTATCAGTATCACTGGGCTATGCAGCACGTGCGATTAACAATGTTGTACATTTTACCAAAACGGTAAACACACTTATAAAAAGGGCATTACACAATTTGGTTAAAAAATGATCAAATAAGAAAAAAGAAAAAAAAAATTGCTTGAGATTGTGTTGGGAACTTTAACGATTAGAACTCCCGGTCTGCAGTTTTCTGGGCAATGTCGAATGCGATTGTCACACAAATTCACTTCAGACACCGGTAAAAGTCATCGAAGAAAAGAAAATCATTTTGTCAAGAAATTCGCTGGTTCACAACATCTTGGTGCAGGATCTTGCTAAATAAAACATCTTATTTTTGAGCGTTTTTCTTTAATGCCCACTGTCATTGATTTTTCAATTCCCCCTAAGAGTTTAACTTAAACTACAATACCGTTTATTAAACAGGCTTACGATCAGCACCTGAACATGATTCTTGGAGAGGTGGAGGAGACAATTACCACAGTTGAGATTGATGAGGAGACATTTGAAGAACTCTTTAAGGTCTGTACATTAAATTTGTGCGTATTAGGTCTTAAAGTTGGGCAACACTTAGTTGGATACATGCATTTATATATCACGGACTGGACAATTTGCAGGTTAACTCTGCAGGTTGAGTTTGCAGGTCAAATTTGCAGGTTGAAAAAATAATAAATAAAAGTACAGTTAGCTGAATACCTTGCCAGGAAATCATTTTAGCTGAGCACTTCTGTATTGTCTGTGAAGGGTGGGTTAAAGCAAAAATGAAAGTGTCCTAATTTCCAAATGTTTGTAGGTACATATGTATGGAAAACAAGTCACAACATTGCTGCGTGTTGTTGAGGTTTTTTGGCCAACAATGTTTTGTCTGTTTGCATGAGCCTAAAAGTTTGACCAGTTTCAAACTATACGCAACAAGTGGCAGCATTGTTTTGGTTCCATGCAAATGGATAAAACAGTCATGTTGGGCCCAACAATGTTGCGTCTGTTTGTATACACTGAATACGCAAAGCCTGGAGTGAGCATGCAGTCATGGTGTTTGGGTCAGGACAAAAGAATATTCTTTTCTGCTGTCCTAAACGTCCGGACTCCATGCTTGCCCTAGGTTTTACGAATTCAGTGTATTGGGCTTAAGGGAAAGAACTTGAGTTGAAGCAGTGAGTGTATAGTTTATGCAACATTTTTTCTCAATGCACCTTAAACATTCAACTCAGACACACATCTGCACCTGCTTGATATCCACTACAGTTGATGGAGTCAACAGCAAAGTCAGTCTATAGACCTGCTAGTCTGCAGTAAGGCTTAACTCTACAGACATGCTTTCTTTATTTTTTCTTTCTTTCTTTGTTAAGATTGCGTTCTTTAACAACAGGGTTTGGGTTACTTACATTGTCTTTTATCCATTGGTACTTTTCATTCGTAGAGTTAAAGACGACCCCTAGTCTGAGCTTAATTGTAAGAACAATTTTTGGAAGTAAAATACATACCTGTACATAGATACATGACTGTATAAAATTATTACAATACAGATAAAAAAAAACATTACTACTTTTCTACCATTTAACTGATGTGCAAATAACTATTTGTAAATAATGCCTTCTGCATGTGCTTTGTTTTGCTTGGTGTGTAACTCACTGTCAGTAGATATTGCTATACCATGTATGTGTTCGTTTTTTTATTTATTTACGACAAGACTTGTTTACAACAAGTATTAACAGGGCCGTAACAAGCGTCAGGCAGGGGGGGCAAATGCCCCCCCTAAATTTTGGACCGGAAGTATTTTTTTTGCATATTTTGTATCAAAAGGAGCTAAAAAGCGTCTATAGCAAATTTTTGTTTTCTTGAAAATGCCCCCCCTAAATTTTGTGTCTGACTACAGCCTAGTCCAGTTCTGGCCCCATTTTTTCTTCGCTGCGCTCTGGGGGACTAGGCCCCATGCGGCAAAAAATGGGTCCAGCATTAATTGCATGCGCATGAGCGAGCTTTTATATACCTTGGATGACCTTCAAAACCGCCCGACTCGGTTCACTGAAAATGTTGGATTCACAGTGTAATCATTGTTTTTTTTTAGGTATCTGTCGTTTAGGCGCTGTCATTTTAAGTCCGATAGCTTTCAAACGTTCTTCGCTGTGAGTTTTTTAGTAAACACATTGCACAAGATTTAAAGTTTACAGATCCAGTCAGCATATTATCACAATTTGAAACTGTACAAACATTCGAGTTGACACGGGTGTACAAATCTAATTTGTTTCTAATAAAGCACTCGAGTTTATAAATTATACCATTACCAAGAAGCTTTCGGGAAGACTTGTGTGACACTTGCATTTCAAGAAAATCGGGTTGAGAATATTTTAACTGTGAATAATTGGTCAGTTAACGCATCAAAATGTTTTCCAGTGACAAGCATCAATAGCAAGTATTTTGTTCTCAAAGACAACACGGCTTCATTTGAGTTTGTTTGAACGGCCGTTTGAAATCAGGTCACAGGCTAGTGATAATAAATTCCTTTTGTTGTTTGAAGTTTAAAATGAAACGGAGAAAAAACAGTACTTTTCTGTGTGCGTTGATAGTTACCGGTAAATATGGAACAGGCTGAAAATATGAAAGATAAAATTATGTAAACAAGTCGCAACAGGCAAAACAATACAATTTGAGTGCGGACTTATTTTGCCAGGGATCACATGCCATACTTACTAGTTTCTTCCTTGTTTCCACCCTGTGATTTTGAATATCAGTTCTAGCATTTCTTTATGCTAAAGCGTCCATTTATTTCACAACGCTGCCCGCAGATACTCTGCTAGTACAAATATAAAAGTTGCATGCAAGGTGAGCGAAACCGCAAGGTGAAACTCTAAACGGAAATGAACATGCTAAAATATCATTGGCTGTGCTGGCGCATGTGCATGCAATTAATGCTGGACCCATTTTTTCCCGCGTGGGGCCTAGTCCCCCTGAGTGCAGCGAAGAGCGAAGAAAAAATGGGGCCAGAACTGGACTAGCTACGGCCCTGATAAAACTAGTCAGTATTCCCTTTGGTGGGTCCTAGACAGTCCTTACACCTTTAGTGGGACTCGCTTTTATGTTCTTGGACCTTTATAGAAGATGAGTTGCTCACCATGTATGTGTACATGTATGTTAAATCATGCCTAGAGGAGATTTTACATGTAACTTCAGTGTCATTGTGTAGGTCTGTCAGTGATGGTAAACTTTATAATACCTGTTAGCTTTGATATTTCTTTATTAATAAAAAATTCTATTTTCTATAATAGTTTTGTTCTGTTTATTTTTCTCAACAGACGACAAAGAGAAACATACCAATGTTATTTGTTAGAGGTGATGGAGTCATTCTGGTCTCGCCACCTCTACGAGTGGGGTTGTGATTGTTTAAGTGGTGGGTTCCATTGTGTATGTGTATCTAGTACTTGGCGATGACAAAACTGTGGCTGGTTTGCCGAAGATCAGGATATTGAACATGGATGGCTGTGATTGCAACAGTTACTGTGGGAGGTTTCACAAGAGCAAAGCTTTTAAAAAACAATTTCTTACCAACATTTGGACCCATTAAGCAGGAACTGTTTAAATCTCAAATATTACCAATGATGAAAATATAAGTACATGTAAAATTATACGTAGTTACCTAAAGTGTTTGGACTATCAAAAATAGTCTACTGCAGTGTTCTTCCTAGAGCCTTTAAGACAAGCGGGCCACTTGGCATAAAATACCTGCCGCTTGGCTTAAAAATCTGCTGCTTTGCTTAAAAATCTGCTGCTTGGCTTAGTGATTACACTGCTTTGCCTTGAAAAAATACTCCGGCTTGTCAAATACCAAATGATACTACAGTAATACTGAAAACAGACCAGCCATTTCTAAAACTTTTTCTCTTAAATCCTTGCCTTTGAAATCTATCTTTCTGCATTCTGTAAGATGATTGTTATTAAACTCATTTCATGCTTTCAACAAAAATAGCAGCGTGGTTTAAAAGCAAACTTTATCATTGCAAATAAAGCACTTTTAAAAGACTTGAAAGCCTGGTGATACACCAGTCTCCCCTCCCTGCAACCCCACTGTCCATTTTTGATCAAGTAGCAACCACCCCTTGGTCTTGGTAAAATCCTGGGGAGAACACTGTACTGAGTAAGTTACATTTAACTTATAATTGGGCAGGTCAGACCACATAGAACAATATTTTTTTTTCTTGGTTTTCAGCTAAAATAGTTCTCTTGGTTTTATTTCCTATTTAAAAATAGGGTTATTTCAATACTGGGATGACTACTACACACGGACAAACTTTTGAAAGTACATTTCACTCTTTCCAATTGTTGTTATGTTTACATGATATTAGCTGGGGTTACACATGTTCCGAAATAGCGAATTACCATGGTAAATATCACAGCGTTGACTTCGTCTTGAGATTTCACACATAAACCAGCAGTTATGCTAAACAGCTCGGTAAGTTCGTAAAACTGGTACCCATTTTCATGTATTTGTCAAAATCTGTTGCGCGATTTGTTGTTTTACATGTGCATTGGTGTTTCAAAGACCCTGCTACTAGCTCAGTACTTGTCACGGAACATCTATTGTTCATTTTGACGTTTCTGTGGAAATATACACTGGCGAATTTTTCCCTGGTAAAGTTGGTCACAAACGGTGAGCCGTTTTACCACGGTAAATAGGGCATGTTTAACCTCACTTATAATATTTCTTTTGATTTTCTGACTTGTCAGAAACGGTTATCATATATGTTCACATACTTGCAATAAAAAGGCAGTTATATCTAATGGTCTTGTGTATATAGTATTCTTTAGTTGCGTTTTTGACTTGCCACAATCAAACGTAACATAACTAACTGCGATGGTGTCTGAGGTAACCAGAAACCAACCACACAGTGTTACCATAACTGTACGTCAGGAAAAAGATGTTTTTCCTTTTTGTTTGAAGTCAGGTACAGGTTCTGTCTGCCGGGGAAAACTGAATTCTTTTAAATATTGACGTTATTTTGGAAAAATACCGTATAAGAAAATTTTCGGGAATTGTCTTTTGCAGTTTTCTTGGCACAGATTTTGGCCAAAGCACAAAAAAAATATTTCTGGTAAAATAAATTCCCTCGACTCAACTTACACGCAATTATACCGAAACAATTGTACTATACAATATAACTTGTTAAAAAAAATCTTAAAAGTTCCCCAGACTGTCGGTAGTGTGCGACAAGTGTACATTGCTGGGAAAAGTTGGCATATCTTTGTTGTACAAAAAGTAGTCTGTTCTTTTCTTACCTGGTTGATATTAGTCCATTTGAATTACCCTGTTATCACTTTCCTTCACGCGACTTTAGTTTCGCGAATTTGCAGTATGAATAGTTCGCGGTACTTAAGTTTCGCGAAACAGAAAAATTTATAGTTTCTTTACCTTTGAAGTGCTTCGTTTCGCGAGATTTAACTTTCTCGATTTTTTTTAAATCGCGAAAATAAAAAAGTCTCGCAAAAATATTTAATAACGAGGTTTTCTCAGCATAAGCATGTCCTGGGGGTGGGGTGGGGGTTACGTGCATTACCTCCGAGGTTTCAATTGCCACTCATCATGTTAGGGGGTCGTGGAACACTGTCTGCCTGGACCTACACAGGAGGAATCCCACAGCGGTTGAGCATTACACTGCTGTCACACTGCTGTCCACACTAATGCAAAAGTTGTAAAAATTGCCACTAGTGTAACATCGATGGAAAAGACAGCATAAAGACAGCGGTATGCTTTTAGTGTTACGTGCATGACAGCAGCGGCTTAGCAACGTTGGTGTGTCAGCGATGTAAACTGACAACGCTTAAACAGCAACGACAAAGTTGTAACAATACTGTGCACATTAGTGTGGTATTGGTATCAAGTGACAGCGCTATTCAGTTAAAGCAGTGATTAGCAGGGCCAAAGCAAGCGTCGGGCAGGGAGGGCAAATTTTGAGTCTAGCAACGGCCTTGGCATTACTATAGGCACCATCGCTGTCACAACACTGCTCGTTTTCGCTGTAACAACGCTCTGCACATCGGTGTCTTACCACTGTGGAATTCTTCCTGTGTATCTAAGTATTTTAATGCCAATCATTCCAGTCAAAATCAATCGACATCAAATCATGAGACATGCAGAACACAAATGCGTCTATCTACAAAAATAAGAACTTTATTTAGCATTCTGATAAACACAAGAGGTTCATATAATATGGGTAATTTCAGGAGGAACGCAAGCTCCTTAGAAAACAGGATACGTTATCGAGCTAAGTAGTCAAGTCATGCAGGAATAACTATCGAAAACATGTTGTTAGGAGCGTTAGAGGCACTGAAAATATACAAAAGCAACGATAGAGCGCAAGTGTTTTATTGGTCCAAAATTTTCTAGCAAGATTGGCATCCTTTTGCTCTTGATATCAAATGTTTGACTTTACTCAGTTTTTTTGTGTGCCGCAAACATGTAATTTTCGTGTTTATAAATGTTCGTGTTCGTAACTCAGTATAAGCAACGCTCAAGTGGTAAGAGATGAATGTTCCAACTCATAAGAAATTGGCACCTATCGAAACGGTCACGAAGTACAGTTGTGCTTCGCAACGCCAATGTTAAATGTTTCTGTTAGTGTCAAGAGTAACCACAACAAGATTTCACAGCTCCACTAGTTACGGGTCAAGAGTAAACGCCGGTGCCAATCCTGCTGAAGGCCAGGTCACCTTACCAAGGTAACTGCTGCAGTCGGATGTTAAAACTGGTGCCAGTTCTCATGTTAAGTTTCAAGACAACTGCTGCCGTCAAAGCTGGTGTAATTCCTCATGTTGAAGGTCAAAGGTCACATACCGAGGTTACTGTTGCCACCGAGTTTCAAAGCGGATGATTAGCCTCGTGTGAGGGTCAAGGATTCTATTAACGTCGGATATCATAGCTGGTGCCAGTCAACATATTGAACGTCAAAGGTAACAAGAACAAAGATATTTTTAGCGTCAGATATCGAAGCTACTGCCTATCAACATGTCGAGGACGAAAGGTCACCACACGAAAGCTACCACTGTTGCCAAAGCTTGTGCCAATCCTAGTGTTGAGGGTCAAAGGTCACCACATCGATGCTTTTGATGTGATGGGATGTAATAGTTGATGGCGATCCAGACGCTGTCATCTGGTCTCATTGTCCAAAAGGTGAAGGGTCACCAGAGCTAGGTTACTTCAGCAATCTAGTCTCAATCGCAATGTCAAAGGTCGATGATCACACATACATGCAGGTTACTGAGGCCATCTGGTCTTGTTCCCCGTGTTAAGGGTCAATGGTGAACACACAAAGTTAACTGCAGCTATCTGGTCTCATTCTTCATATTGAGGATCAAGCGTCATCAGTAGCCATCTGATTTCATTCCCTCTTGAGAGTCATAACACTAAAGCTACTACTGCCTTCTGGACTTGTTTGCCGTGTTAAGGGTACTGGGTCACCACACAAAGGTTACTGCAGGAATCTGGTCTCATTCTCAGCATTAACATACATGCAGGTTACTGTAACCATCTAGTTTTGTTCCCCGTGTTAGGGGTCAATGGTGACCACAAAAAGTTAATTTCAGCTATCTGGCCTCATTCTCCATATTGAGGATCAAGGGTCAGCAGTAGCCATCTGATTTCATTCCCTCTAGAGAGTCATAACACCAAAGCTACTACTGCCTTCTGGACTCATTTCCCGTGTTAAGGGTACTGGGTCACTACACACTACACAAAGGTTACCGCAGGCATCTGGTCTCATTCTCAGCATCAAAGGTCAAAGGTGATCAACGAAGTTACTGAAGCTATCTGGTCTCCTTCCGAGCAATAAGGGTCAAAGGTGACCCCATGAAGTTACTGCAGCCATGTGGTGTCATTCTTAAAGGTTACGGCAAAGGTTCGTCACATCAAGAATGCTTGACGCCCTATGATATCACTTCTCCCATCAAGGATCACAACTCATCCCACATTGCGGGGGAAGGATCATCACCCTCGAATGCCAAAGTTTTCCGAAAGGTAATCCAGGACGGCAGCTGTACTTTTCAATGAGTTAAAAACTCTTCTTTCTACAAAAGAGAGCAATAGTTATATCATGTCTTCTGACAGTGCTTAATATAGCTCAATGCTTCTTTTTAACGCACCTAAGACTGTTAAATTCTTGAAACACACTTCTACGAAAAGTGACGGTTGGTACTCTTGTCCGTACAAAAACTTTCATACCTTTTTTACCTTTTTTGATATTTTCTATGTATAACCAGAGCTTAGCAAAACCAAATCAATGCGTTCGCGATAGTTATAAATATCCCGAGCCAAATTTTTCAGATATCCAGCGCTTATCTCAGGTTTTGTAGTGTTAAACAGATGAAAGTCAATTGTCAGGCTGAGGTTAGAACTCACACTTTTACGTTACGAGTCAGACACATTCATCACTCGACTACTACGCTACTGCTACTACTTGTACTACTTATAACAATAATAACAACAATAATAACAATAATATAAAAATTAATATATATATCTTTACTAATCTTTTAATATTTTATTACAAAGACAATAGTAATATTTTAATAACAACAGTATCGTAACAACAAAAATATAGCCACGATTGAGATTGTTTATTGAAAACACAAGGCGTCATAAGATGTTTTGTCCCTTTATGAAATACTATAAGTCATCATTATTCAAGTTCACTCTGTCTTCAAGTGTGTCCCTTTGCGTTATACGGTTACAAACATCATGTCCCTTGTGATAATTATTAAGCTATTACCCTCGACCTTGATGGTTTGGGAGACGATAATTATATAAATAAATATTGTAGTTTTCATTACTGTTTAATTGTTATATCATATGGTAGATACTTCGCGTACTCCTATTGGTTCTTGAACGGTCGGGGTTTCCCATAATGCCGACGGGCCTTACGGAATTGTTTCAACGACCTATCACTTGCACCGTATTACTGTCTTTTTAGAAAAAAGCTATATAAATAAATCTTTATCAAACTTCAGAATGCATGCGAGGACCTCGCTTTCACTCGGTCAGTACTGCAAGGCTGGAGTTTGATATTTCCCGTACAGACCTTACTCGCGGTTAAAAGAAGTTAATATTAGTTAATATTGTACGTACCAGCCTTGCTTGTGATTTTCTCCAGCATGTATATCAAGTGGTGATGAAAATTTGTAAACGGAGTTCCCATACCAAGACTGATGTCAACCTGTTGAAACAATCGGAATAAACAGACATACACGAAGACTGCGAGCAAGAGACAAATGAACAAGTGGCGAAGCTGAGAAGATTTATTGTTGGTGCGGTTCTTCTCACAGCTCTCTGATGTCTACAAGTTCATTCGCTTATTGGTGTTTTTTTCGATCTGATGAAAACGAAAGACTGCTCGCAGTCTAATACCCTAAAACGTTTTAATAAAGCCTCTTGAAATACGGTAGGTTTCAATTCGCAACAGTGTTCTTTTCGAGATTGCTTTAATTGCAAAGTTCATTTTAAGATGACTGATACAAACACTGAAGCTGACGGTAATAAACAACGAGCAAAACTACCTATTAAATGCTTCAACCATAAAATAAGCTGAAGGGTCAAATAATACTCAAAAACCCCACGAACCTCACAATTTACTAACAACATAATACTTGCAGAAACAATGAAACCTGGCGTTTCATGTAAGTTGTACGAGAGCTTTCAAGATTTTCGAATTTTTTCACTCGATTTAGATCTGCGGGACGTGGTTGTTGGACAGACTGGTTGTAAATGCCGTGTATTACCATCTTGTAATTACATTGTACTCCCGATTTAGAACTTCATTGTTTCTGCCATAAATTTTCTTACCCAGTCTTTGATGCACTGTATCGGAGTGGAGTCATACCCGGCGTACATTGCGGGATTGTTCAAAATGCCTCTTGCAGCCATAACACCTAAATAACCAATCAAACACGCATGTTTATAGAAGCACAACTAAATTTGGTACAGAGAACATGAGGAACAAACAGATACTTAAGTAAAACAATTATATCAGACAAACAGCTAAAAAAAAGAAATATGGAAAATACTGGATATGATAGTGAACATTTAATGGGCAGCTACCATCTTGGGAAAACGTAATTTTCTTCCAAAACAACAGGTATATTATATCTACTATTTCTTTATAACTTTATTGTTTCTTTATTTCTTTATAATATAAATAAATTTGGCTATATTTTCCAAAAGGTTATCGACAGCTATGAGCACGGTGTCGTTAGTACTCCCCCCCCCTCCTCAAACTATCCAGTCTTAAGCTCTTATAAAACTCGTAACTGTTTGAATATCCGAAATATTTTGGACATTTTAGACAACCGACATTTGAAGAGAGTAGCTAACTTTTACGACAATTAGTTAAGACCGGAAACGAAGGCTGAAACTCCCCTAATTCTTAAAAGTAACACAAAAAATGACCGGAAGGGGCTGTCACATTACGCTATATATATATAGCACAAAGTTTCAAACGCGTTTTCTGAGAAAAGAAAAATCACTCATAAAAAAAAATTCTGCGCTTTAAAAGAAAGATCTTTCCTTTTCCTGTCTTTTGAAGGAAAGCGCACCGAACTTACGGCGGTTTGAAATCAGGCGTTTTTGTGACAAAATGAGGCCTTTTTGACCAATTTTGGTACCTAAAAGTATATCTTTTGGAAAACCCACCTAGATATATATCTGCAATAGGATCTTGTAGTATTTGCTGTTATATTTGATACCAGAAGTAACATGGTATAGCCTCAAAAGGTCGACCTGGCTGCTTTGTTTTCGTTCCGCAAACTGCAAGCTCAAAACTATGTACTATATAAAGAAAGACTCTAAAACTATTTCCTTTTATTCTGAACATTCTCTCCTAACAGAGAACTGAGCCAAATGTTTTTCACCTACATCCTATGACCTGTTAGTATTTGATTTATAATTATGCTTCTCACTACAATTTTATTTTTTGGTACAAACCTAGAAATGGCGCTCACATTGCGCTCCAAAAGAGAAAAAGTAAGAAAGTGCAACTCAAGGAAACATGGAGAAGCTCAAACCAATTAGTAGTTACTGAAAACTCAATAACAATACTGTACCATCTACTCCAGTTTGCTTTCGAACCAAGTCCACATCCGCCAAGCATCGTATGTCACCATTGGCAACCACAGGAACAGAGACACTGTCTTTCACGAGTCTGATGACGTCCACGTTAACTGGTTCTGCCCTCTGTTTGGTTGTACGGCCATGGATAGCAATCCAGGATGCTCCACAGCGCTCAGCTTGCTGACAGAGGTCCACTGTTTTTCTGAGAGCGAGAAGAGAATTTTAAAAATCGACTTCTGCTAGGATATCGTTTATAAGTATCAGCTAAAACAAGCAGAACTTAGGGTTATCGTGGAAAGTGTAAATGTGTAGATCTGATTGAAGTAGTCTGCAAGACTACTGCTAGTTGACAAAGTGAGCTATGTTATTTTAAATTAGAGTATCTGGGTGGAGAATGTTTGGCACTAACTAGGGCATATTCTGTTGGGCTATCATTAGCCTGGTACGGAAGAGTTAGTTGTTACCTAGAGGTTTTGCGATTAGCATGGCTTGAACTAACTGGTTCTCCCGTCGGAAGTTTACTAGATATAATACATTGACAGGAATTCTCAATTACAGTATCTGGGATCATCACGGCTCCAACTAGTTATTTGGGTGTTCCATCTGCCTGTCACTGGCTTGCCACTTGAGGGACGTAATAATAGAATACCTGAGATCATCGTGGCTGGTGCTCATGAAGTGTTCTGTCTCACTATCGAGTCACTAGATATAAATGAAAAGCGTTGTCAACTAAATACCTGAGGTCCTCTCGGCTGCTACTAGCTAATTAGGTGCTCTGACTGACTATATCATTAGCCGCCTGATAAAAGCTATTTGTTAGTTGGAATACCTGGGATCATCATGGATCCTAATCTTGATGGATACCGGAAACCCCTGCACTCTTGAAGTGGTTTGTCTGATCATGTCCTTGATCAGCTCAGGGTGCTTTATGAGATACGCTCCATAGCATTCCTGCATTGCCCACCTGCAGATTAACAACATTAATTGTGAAAACGGAGCTTTCTGACTGCCATGTTAAAGCAAAACTGTGCTCAGGTCTTGTAAGAGGATTCCTTGAAGAAGTCGGGGTCGGAGAGTTCGGGGGGAGGAACGAAGAACACCAACAGTATCATTTTTTTGAACAATCCATGATAACAAAAGCTGTGTCAGTCACAAATTTAAGGCATGTGAGACACTCCACAACATTACTTTCGACTTGCTTATGTGTGAATTTCTTGTAAACTTTATCCATTTGTCCACCAAGTGAAAGACTGTCAAAGTAAAGTTGTGACTTTCAATAACTTTGCTGCTTGTCATAAGGCTATCCCTCTTTAAAACATTATATCTAAGCGTCTTAGATCTATATTTCTGGGTGACAGAGCAAGTCCAGGGCAAGAGAAAGCCCACTCTATTGTAAGATGAACCAACCAAGCTTAGCTTCCTTGCGAGAGGAATACATGTAGTTTTTTTTGTAAATACCTGCTTCTGCGTTGATGACTAAGCTGCAAATAATTATGCCAATTTTCTCGATAGGTTAGGTGTGAAGCTGACGTTTCGAGTGTTAGCCCTTCGTCGGAGCAGATTTTTTCCTTACCTCTGCGGACAGCCACAGTTAAGATCCACTCCATCAGCATATCTGGAAGTACAAAACACCAAAAAGAGTTTTGAGACAGTTTTACCGCCCTGAGGCGCTGGCCAATTACCATTAACTCACATTTAAAGGTTTGGCCAATTGAAAAAACGAAGAAAACGGACGATTTAAGTCGAAGTTCATTTCTGTAGGCACTCCAACTGTTCCTTTCTAACCGGGTCGTACCGGTGAAAACGAATGGATCACATCTGGAGGCACTCCTATTGTTCTGTTCTAACCGGTTAGAAAAAATGGATCACCTCTGTAAGCAATCCTGTTGTTCCGTTCTAACTGGTCCTAACCGTTGAGAACGAATGATCACATCTGAAAGCACTCCTATTGTTCCGTTCTAACTGGTCCTAACCGGTGAGAACGAATGATCACATCTGAAACACCTGTTTAACATTGTCTCAATGGGTAGTACCCAATATTTCTCAATTAAGAACGCGGGTCGTACCAAAGTGGAATTAGTCATCCGAGTCATCTGAGGCAGCTTTTCAGCTTCAAATGACTTTTTTTATTTGCAGGTCTAAGATGTAAAATGAAATATGGACCGAGAGAGCTGATTATGTAATTTTTTTAATCAAAAAACGGCTCGTTTCCCTTCCTAAAACGGGT
>JAOBRG010020793.1:1253-23270 GCA_027574985.1 Umimayanthus nakama | reverse complement strand
TTGAAAAAATAGCTCATCTCGATTAGTTAAGGTGAGCTTTTTGTCACTCGCCAACGATTTTCAAACAGCAAGCCCTGTAGCTTCTTTCTTCATTTTTACATGGCGCTTCACTCTACTGAACATTTTCCCTAGCAAAGATATCGGATACTCTATTGCGCAGGTAAGCTCCAAAGGCGTTTGGTAATTAGTCTTTTCAAAAAAGTTTTGGACTCGGACTGAAGGAGTGCATATGAGCTGATCCTAAGTCAGCAAAAGATTAAGTAAACTTGAAAGCGGTGTTTCTATGAAACTAGCCTCCAAATTGAAAAAACTTCGAAGTAAACAATCAGTTTTTGAGGAAAACACAGGAGAAAGGAAACTCAAGCCTAGAAAATTAAGAATAAAACATGTTTTCATATGACCAATACATGTACAGTTTAATGATGTACAGGCAATCAGACGTTTCTGTCCGTGGGCAGGTATGACCCTCTCTTATCTCACCCTAGTTCATGCACCAACCTCGTTAGAATGATGTTTTATCTTCTTTTGGGCAGAGCTTAGATCAGTCCGTAGAACTCGAATGTCTGCATCACGTGATGCGATCTAGGGAGAAAACTCAAAGTGTTAATTCACTTAATAAACACTGTGAAATCGGTATATAGTGTCTTTTAATGAAATCAAAATACGTGTAGATAAGGAGTGTAAGACAATAGGATGGTATGGCGATGAGTAACTGACAAAGGAAAAGCAAGTGACATGCAGCAATCGAAGAAGTTCGGACACTTGCTAACAGTGACGTCATCCACACCTTCGCATACAATTTAACAGTGACGTCACGTACCTCCTCCATGATGTTCCTATTCTTTTCTATCACTCCTCCAAGCTCCTCCCGCAACTGACCAATCACCTTCTCTTTGTCACGAACCTACAGAGAGACAGGTCACAAGCTCGGCAAGGGGTCGAACATTTGACGCTTCGTGTTTAGTACCAGGCCAGACAATTAGGCGTCCTCTGCCCGGCCAAAAGAGAAAGAGAGAACTTGAACACCAACAATGGCAGGGGTTTCATTGAGCTCCAAAGGTAACGCTTGGTTGTGACGGTCCGTTTTATTAACCACGTCTTATTTTCGATTCCCCACCCCTCCCCCTCTCAGAATGTAAAGTAATCACGTCCTTTTTTCCAATCTCCCCTCTCAGTTTAAAATGTAAGCGCATCCTTTGTCTCATACCCTCCCACGGGACTGTGCTCACCACGTCCTTTGTCGCATACCCCCTCGGGATGTGCGCTAATCATGTCTTATGTGCCATGTACCCTCGGATGTATTCTAACCTAACCTTTATTCCCATACTCCTCCCCCTGGGGATTCTTGCTAACCACGACCTTTGTGGCATGCCCCCTCCCCCTAGGATTGTAAGCTAACCTAGCTTTTTGTCCCTTTCCCCTCCCCCTTGAGATATCTGCTTACCACGTCCTTGGTGTCCTCCTGCTGTTGAACATAGTTGGAAATCTTCTGCTCCTGCTCTTCCATCGCACCCTGGCAGTGACGGATCTGACGACGAGAGCCGAGTTAACACTCAAATACATTGCAGACATTGAATACTGTCTGTAGCAACATATCTTAACTTCTTCAGTCATTGCTTTCATTAAAGCATAAAAGGGTTCAATAAAATTAATCTTGTTGTCAAGACTTCTCAAAATACGTTTTTAAAACTATTTTTCGCACTGTAGATAGGAATATGTTTATAAAAATTGTTATTCATACACTATACGTTCATCCGTATAATTGTCTATACAGACTTTTAGAAAAATCTTATATAGAGTATATAAAAAGAATTTTATGGACGGATTTTGAGGATGTCTTGAAAAACACGCGTAGTTTTATATTTATAAACTTCAGGTTCCATTTAGCCGTTGAAAGACATATTAACCAACATTTTCATTTGGAAAAGCAGCTTTGCGAGACATGCTGGAAGAAGAGAAGGGAAAGAATCTGGAGAAAGGGTTACTTAAATTAATTCATGTTAACTGCTCGTATTAAACTCTATTCACAACTTAAAATTAAATGTAGAAATATTTCTAAATTTCGGTATCATTTCCATATTAACAAGGATTATCCTAGTTAAGTTTATTGCCTTCACAACAAATGTTTTGAAAACAATATGAATATACAAGACCAGCAAAGCAAGAAACAGTTAAATAGTTGTGACAGGGGGAGAGACAGGAATTAACGTCCAAATTAATATTCTCTCCTCGCCTAGTGTTTTCATTTGGAATTCGGTAGGTTTGCACTGCATGCCGGGATAGGAATTGACTTACATGCTTCTGTGCCTCCTGTAGCTGGTTCTTCATCTGAGACATCCGGGTCTCAAGCTCTCGAGTGGAACGCAACTGGTCTGAGAACTGGAAGGTTAGACAGAGACTTTGTAAGAGACACGCCGACTAGTTGGTTACTGTCGACTTCTGCCCTCTTTTTCTCGAAAATGCTTTTACTGAATCTCCAAATAACTATATCAAGCAGGGTTCAAAATATCTTTTTCAAAACTGGCTCAATTTTGCCGGCTTTTTTCTATGTATCATTTGGCTATTTTATAGAAATTGACTGAAAATATCGAACAAAAACAGCCTGTAATGACTGTAATGGCCAGGATATCGCTGTCTGTTTCCTACAGACGGCAACCTCAGTTTTTTTTATCACTGTCAAGTACGTTGAAACGAAATTTAAAGTGAGTCTTGGCATAAAAAATTGTTCATCTCAAAAATAAACTACTAATGCTTTGTTTCATGTTGTAAGTTTTTAAAAAAATGATAACTCTGTTTACAGAGCTAAATTTAAATCCAAGCAATTTAATTAGACTTTATCTTGTTTTACATTTCTCGCACGCCACTTGAAGTTTTGCGTTTTCCGATTGCCGCACCAGGCCCTACTCTCGTTCGATAATTTTCACATTTTAAGAAAGATACCAAGTTCTCTTTAGAGTCACACAAAAGGAGGTAAAGATCGGTTTCCAACAGCGTATTTTAACAAATCGATGTCTCTAAAGTATTCTAAGCAAACAAAACTTCATTATTTCCAGCATTTTCCGAGCCTGTAAAATTCTCCAGACCTGCTCGCTGATGACCTTGGTCTCTTTCTCCGCTGCCTCGAGATCAACTTCCAACCTCCTCGAGTTCTCCTCATAAGCACGAGCCTGAAATACGAATGGTCAGTTAGAGTAATTTCAGCCAGAAACTGCTGACAGCCTCGTGTCCACCACCAAGCGTGAAGTTTGACGTGGTTTCTCTAGGTTCTAAACGGACGTTTTCACGCGAGTCGTTTTAATACCTTATCCTTTCTCGTCCTAAATTTTACGTTACTTCACGAATAACGTCGTAGTTACACATTGCTAAATATTGCGTTACGTTTGTACACCCAAGCAGGAACACACGTCTAACACAGCTTATCCTGCTTTTTCGACATAAAAACTAGCCTCTGCCGGAATCGTGTCGTTTTTCAATAGAGTATGTCAAGGATCATGTGCGAGATCCGCGCAAGCGGTGCAACAAAGAAACAAGTTTTAAAACCTCTTTAGAAGATTCTAGCAGAAACAAAGCTTCGCACATGCTAAACGACTCGATTTTCGCGTAGCCTGTCTTTTGGGGTAAGGATGGGCCCTATATGCAGGATAAAGTAGAAGCATCCAAAACACTAAACTAACCTCATCAAGTGCGGCCTGGTGCCTCTGCTGTGAAACCCTGAGGTCTGCTTTCAGCTGCTCAAGGTACACCTCCAGCTCGTTTATCTGGGGATAAACACATCAAATGCAATAATTATCGTCCCATAGTAAGAACAACTCCCCTTCTTCCCTTCCGAAAGATAATAAGCATTCCAGATCACTATACTTTTTTCAAAATCCTTACTGAGAAGCGCGACTTCTGTGGCATGTAATTTCTAAGTAGACCCAATTATAGAAATGAGTTAGGGTGTATTTGCAGTCTTAAGATCATCCAGAAAATCAACGTAGTATATCACAAGTTTTATATATTGTAATGTTAAATTATGTAGGACCCACCAGGCTGGTAGCTGGATAGTCCATCTCAACATAACTAAAGGCCTTTAGCCCGGTTTCTCATCGGAGCCCTTATCCCAAGAAAGAGACTGCATGGATTTTTTTTTAATATTTTAAAAAAGTCTATTTTCTTGAACTCTTGTAACCAGAGACGAACCAAATGACTGTCAACTGTACAATTAAGAGTTCACCAAACTGTGAGGGCCACATGGGAGAGCAAACGTGTTAACTTCAATAAATTAAGTGTCTATATTTTACTTTTACTGACCTGAAGGTTCTGCTTGTCCTGCTGTTCATTGGTGCTCGTCAGTTCCAGCTGCAGCCGTCGGTTGGCTTTCTCCATCTTCACCACCTGTAAAACCCCAAAACGGGTGATGTGAACTCTTAAACATTTACCAACCGTCACGCTCTCTTAGATCTAGCTCGCTCAAATACTTGTCTGTTCCCAAATGCAACACTGTATCTTATGGCCAAAGAGCTTTCTCCGTTGCTTCTGCTAAACTCTGGAACTCTCTGCCTTATGACCTTAGATTTATTGAAAAAACCAACATATTTAAAACTAGTCTCAAAACCTTTCTTTTTAACAAAACTTTATTAAATTACAATAGCTAGTTCTTTATCATAGTTTCAATTTACTTTTATTGTATTTGTTGTTTTAGTGTATAATTTTCCTAAATATTTTATGTGTAAATTGAAAAATTTGTAAGAGTGTCGAGCGCTGAGGATTCTCTGAATTGTCTTATTATTATTATTTATTATTATGTTCGATATACCAAGTGAGGTGCCATCGTTCTTTGTTTCATAGTGACAGTACATTATTGCGTTCTTTGGGACGCTACAGTACTCAGGGCTCATTGGCACTTGGTAAATAGAACGTAACCCCAAAACATGGCTATTTACTATCTGCGTGTTCATACATTGGTTTGTGAGGAGATTTTGCGGGACTTTCTGTATTTCCTTCTACATGTTCCAACCAAGTACAACTTGAAATAATTTTAAAGAACAACTAACAATTTTCTACAATAAAATGAGAACCGCCAGGACTGTCAAGCAATTTCAATACACGAATGGTCCGTGCCAAGTTTCAGTGCAAGGAATCGCTATGGGAAGCAAGCCTGTTACCACATATATGTGTCTTTGTTTGGTTTTCGGAGTTTCCTACATGAAAAGGTCACTATCGAGGTTTGTTCTGGTGTCTTCAAGTAAAAAAATAGTCGAAAAAACATTTGAGGGGCTCCTGTCTATCCGGTTAGATCCAGTTTGAGAGTAATCGAAATGTTTTATTCTTGTTTAAACATATTGGTTAAATCGTTCGCTCAACAGCAAGAACACTCATATAAGCAGGACACAATATTTTATATATCTGAGTTTAACTCAGTCTGTAAATGTTTTGTGAGTGCAGTGTATGGCATATTTCGTGCATTAAGAGTTAACGAATACCAAGTGGTTTGCGTTATCGCTTGGAAACGATTTGAGACAAGACTTGTTTACATAAAGACAAGGGAAGCAATCAGACGGAAATCACAAAACTTCCAACTCAGGGACCGCGTTTCACAAGTGGAGGTCTGGCACCTAGTGGAAAGAAGGTTTGTTCTCACCTCCGATACGCGTGCGCTGAGCTGTTCTTGGGTGGACGACAAGCTCTGCTCCATGAGAACGAGGCGCTCTTCGCAATGAGCCAGCTGGGAAGCGTGACACGTAAAATAATCAGTGTTACACGTACAGTTTTAGTTTATTCAACACGAGATCTCATTGAAAAACTACATCGAGTGAATTATTTGAAGTAAAACAAAGTAAAGTGAAACGAAACAGAGTAGAGTATAAGAGAGTAGAGTTGAAGAATGGAAAAAAACAGGGCATACGAAAAGATAACTAAAAAGGTAACACCATAAGAGTAGAGAAGAGAGGAGAGGAGGAGAGAAGAGAAGAGAAGAGAACAAAGAACAGAGAAGAGAAGAGAAAAAAGAGAAGAGTAGAGCAGAGCAGAGTAGAGCAAAGTCGAGTTGAGTAGAGAAGAGAAGTGTAGAGTAGAGTAGAGTAGATTGGAAAGATGCGTAAAGTGGTTGGTCAAGACTTTTGACGTCGACAAAAGTCGGGTAATCCTGGTGTTCTTGTCTGTTAACTGAGGGCGCAACTTTTTGTCTAAGTCAGAAACCATTGTGGGCCGCTGAGAGCGGTCTGTCTAAAACCCTCAGCCTAGCCACTGAACCGTGTACTTGCTGTGAACAAGTAGCTAAAATGGCACAAAGGGAATGTCTGAAATGCATGCAACGAACAAAGGAAAGACTAAAACTTTGTTCGAGAACAAAAACAAAAACGTTTTTCATCCGAGGGTCCATCACTTTGTTGTAAAATAGGAAGTGACGTAATGTAGTGACCTTACCTCTTGTGCCGTATCGCGATGTTGCGTTCTGAGGCTGGTGACGTCACTCTCCAGTTTCGTCACGTGTTCCCGGAGGGTGTTGTTCTGGGGAATAAAACACACAAGACGAGGCTGTAGTACGTGGCATCTAGTAACAGCACTCACTGTAGACAGCAATAAATAAGTTGCTTTTCAGTCTGATAGCTAAGTTTTGCCTACTACCATCGTCACGTTCAGTTATTTTAACCGCGCCTGTTTCATTGGCCATTGCGCCCACGGTACACAAGAGCAGGCGGTAGACTGCCTGATCGGCTTTCAAAACAATTGTCACTACTGGTGAGTGAATTTTAAAAATGTCAATCACAAGCAACGCATCAACTTAAACTAGTGGTTAACAAATAAGTTTTCACGAATTTCATTTTTTAAAATAAAAAATACTAAAACTCCAATTTCCTCCTCTCATTCAAAGCAAATGATGTATTGCTAAGTTCTGTCGACTTGTCTCCACGCATTCGTTTTCAAGAGTTTGGTGTGATGGGCTCCTTAGTTCTCATAACAACATTACAAGTTTAGTAATGAAATTTATAGAAGAATATAGATGTTGATAGACATACCTCAGTTGTAAGCTGTTTATGGTCGCCCTTGAGGGAAGCCAGCTGCTCGCCAAGATCGTTGATGGTTTGTTCACAGGTGAACAGCTGTCAATGGGCGGAGCAACCCGTTCAAGAGAGGTTTTGTGAGTGTAAGTATTAAAAAACAACATGCAACATAGGTTTACGTGAAAGAGTACAAGGATTAAGCCACAATTACCACGATTTGTTATTGTTGTTGTTATTATTATCATTATTATTACTATTGTTAATGTTATTATTATTATTATTATTATTATTATTATTTTCAAACTTAAAAAGACAGAGTTCGAGAGGGTCAGACTGCTTTACCATAGTCAAGTGTTCAGAGGAAATGATACAGGCTAAAACACGTAAATATCTCTCCATTCTCCAATCTGCAAGTAATGGCAGACTAAAACTAACGAATGTCATTAGTTAATTAACCGTTCACTTCAGTCCCATGCTGTCTTTGTCCAATAGAAGGAAAATACTTTTAAACCTTGTAGTGAAATAGCAATAGAACGTATTATGAAAAAGGAAAAAATGGGGAAACTCATGAAAATTACAGGGCCCCCATATCCAGCCAATGGACCCCAATTTCAACGGTCCAATGGACCCTCACGTTTAAGATCCTAGATCAAGCACTGGTTAAATTTTGGATCACATTTGAGAGATATCACTAAACACAAGCATAAGACACTTAAGTAGCGAAGGAGGCGTTGATTATTGACTATTATTAAATAAAGCAGATAAAACGAGCGTTCTGATTGGCTGGGCAGCCGTTTATATTTCTGCACAAAGCACGCGGGTGGCGTCAGCACATGACCTTTATTGATTTTTTAAAAGTTTGAAAATGGTAAGATTTTCCAAAGTTTTAATCTTTAATTGACTTTTAAATAAGTTTTTTTAAGATTTTAAGTTTAAGATCGGCAATGCCGACTGTGACACTCAAACTGCCAGTGAAAGGCAGGGAACTAGAAATTTTTGGCGCCAAAAGATGGCACGACAACGGCTGCGCCTCGTGCTACTCAACACTTCTCTCGTGTACTTACAAATTCCCGCGTGCCTCTATAACTCAACATTGCGCGCGGACTCGTTTCTTATTTTCTTATTTCTGTATTATCATCATCATCATCATTATTACTATTATTATTATTATTATTAATATTATTATTTTAATTATTATTATTATTATTATTATTATTATTATTATCATTACTGCTACTATTACTACTATTATTACCAGTATTTATGTTGTTGTAATGATTATTACTTCAACAGTCAAGTATACCTCGTCGGTCTTGTTACGCAGTTCCTGTTCTGTTGCCGACAACGTGCTTCTGGTGGCAGCAAGATTCCCATTCAGCTGAGCAACCTACGCCAAACGGAAATTAACATTTTCTAGAGTAAGAACTGAGAAACATGGTTTAATCAAGGTAAAGGGAGCAGTTCAATCACATGCTTTCAACAGGGATTTTCCAAAAGCTGTTTTTTCATTTGACTCACTAAATTTGTAAATGAACCCTCTAGAAATGAAACCAGTCCCCAAAAATGAGGGGTGTGGGAAAGGGGTGGAGCGATACCACGGCTTGTAGTGTCAGTGCGTTTTTGTCCTACATAGCCGTAGGGATCTCCAGTTTTCCTGCCCAGCCGGCATGTCCCCAGACAACCACAAATCGGGTGTTCCCAGAGACCCTTAAATACTTCCACCCACAAGCCCCCATGTTTTACCTCCTGGGTGTAGCTCTTGTTGCTGTTCTGTGCCCCCGCGAGGTCCAGCTCCAGTTGTCTGATGAGCTCCTCGTTCTTCAGCGTCTGTCAACACAAATTTTCTCTTATTCATCGCACTCACATAACGTCTTTTCCCGAATAACAGACACGGCGCTCATTTTAAAACTTTCGCGTCTCCCTAGCGTCGCTTATTTCGAAATCTCATAACACAAATACTAAACATTTTTGTGGTACAATTTAATTTACTTCCTGGATATTTTTCATGGTTTACTGACTTGAAGCTGACGTAAGTTTTGGCTCCATAACAGCATTGTCCATACTTTTCGGAAGGTTTTCAACAACTCTTCACTCGATGCTAATCCTGACTGTTGCTGGAAGTTCGCAAGATCTAACACAAGATACATTTTATCACTCTGTTGTCAACTTCCATAGTTGGCTTAAAATGGCCACATTCCATCGATTACAGTGGATTTTTTTTATTTTATGGATTATATTTGTTTATAGACGAGATACAAGAGTGTCCTTCAATAAAGACGAGCGCGAGTAGGGCGTACCTCATTTCTGTGACGTTGCTTCAGGTTTGCTAAATCCTTCTGAAGTTGTTGGATTGCCTGCTCACTGCGACTGATCTGTTTCAAACAAAAATTGATTATTAAGTAAACACATTTAAGCTCTTTGAGTGACAAGTCTTGTCCAATAAACGTTATTCACTCGTCACGCACGAGACACAGCAGTTTACCACAGTTTGATAAATGCAGAGGGTTAGAGTGTATTTTATGTATTTAACACTTGCCCAGGTCAAACCAGCGTGCTGTGTAACACTTGTCAAAAAAATGAATCATCGCACAACCGACCGTACCAAAAAGAATGGCAACAAGCACAATTACCCATAAATCTTCGAACTCAGAAAACAACGTTGGTTCTGAACAGGGATGAATATCGCAAAAGTACACGGCTTTCTTTACGCCCACTGGCTGTGCTCGGGTTCGCAAGGTATTGTGGTTAAACCATCAGCCATCATCTTTCTTTCACATTCATTGAAGATATAGACAATTGACTTGTTACTCATTGACTCAAGAAAAAAAACGGCCAAGCTCATACATAAAGACCTAAACTCACTTGGTGTGACGCCTGGCGTCTTTCTTCTTTCACCTTGGCGAGTTCAGATTCCATGTCTTGCATTCGCTCCTCGTAGTACGTCACCTGTATGTCGCAAGAAACTCGTGAAGTGGTTGCTAACAGGGATCCCAATCACTCTTAACAACGTGGCAATGCGACAAACGAAACACATACCGTCCAGGAAGTACTCCATACATCGTGTTAGTGTCACAAATCGGAGTAACATTGTTGCTTGTATATAGAAGCATACACTTCACGGTTATGTTGTTACAACAGGAAGAATAATCCACAGGAGAGCAATTCGAACACTTCTACTTAATATTCACATAAGGAAGTACTCTATGTAGTAGTTAAAGTACAAGAGAAACACAAACCATTACTGACAACGAAGTAGTTCATACGTGCAATAGCATAAAGATCTACAGTTATTAACAAAAAAAGGCTTCCAGGAAACACTCTACGACAATACAGAATAAGTAAAACACACACCATTGCTAACATAGATGCACTACATCAATAAAAACAGACACCTTTACTTAAATGGAAGCACTCTTATCATTGTTAGTCGTGTAGCAACAAGACGACCCAAAATTTCTGGCACTAAAAGGAAATATTTCATATCAATACTACTCTTACAGCATGACCGAGAAAGAAGTATAATTTATTAACTGATACTTCTCAATTCGGTTGCTCCAAAATAGTTTAACTGTTGGTCAAAAACTTCCGCAGGTTACCTTCAACACGTTCGTTCAAAATGCAAAAAAGTATCTTCGAGAAATAACAATTGAAGGGACTTAGTTTCTGCCAAAGCTGATGACAGTGTTTCTACAAGCCGTACATAAAATGTTTGTTACCTGTTGGATTCGCTGGGCATGCTGCTCCTTCTCTGACAACAGGTCGCTTTGCAGCTGTCGCACCTTCGTTTCTTTCTCAGCAATCTAAGGTCGCAAGTACAACTCAACATTACAACGGTTTCCGACTTTCCTATCATGTATATATATAAATCTACTTTGAGTGTTTGTGCGCCTATTGCTTCGAGGTAGAACTGAGTCGCTGCTTTCAACGAAAACCAAAAAAAATGCGATTTGGAATAGGGAACAAAAAGAAGAATTTTTGTGTCCACAATCAACAAAAAAACAGCTATATTCATAACCAATGGGCTACCTTATTACTTTCCCATGGATTAAATCTGTAATTTCAGCAATTTCAGCGTTTCCATTCCTATATAAAACCCCATTTAGGAGAATGTTATTGCTTGAAAGGACATTGCAAGCGTAACCTTTGAATAGTTTTAATAATTAATTACAAACAATGAAGAAATATCAGTTCATAAAAGAAGAAATCAAAGAACAAAGAAAGCATTTGAAAACAAAAGAACTCGACAGATGTTAACTAATCTACAATTCACAACAAAACGAAAACGAACAATAGCAAAGCGCTCTTCACCTCATCAAGAGAGTTTTGATGTCTGTCTTTGGACATGCTGAGGTCTTCTTGGAGGGCACGGATCTTGTCTTCCTGTGAGGCTCCCTGGCGAAATGGAACACAGAAGACTCAAAAAATGTTTTACCTTTAGAAAATCAGTATTGTACTCTTTCAATTTTATGCTTTTAAGCAACTTTTTCAACTCCTTCTGCAGGAACAATTGCGGAGCGATATTTAATTCTTCGTTAATAAATAGTAAACGATCTTTCAATGATCTGCGAAGGAGATTAAGACGGACTGTGAGCGGTATCACCACGGACAAAACTTAACAAACTGGAATAGGACCTATTTTCAAAGTCATTTCTACACTTCAGATTTGTTTTTGACCACTGTCCTGTTACATGTAAAGAACTGATGCGAAAATGTTTCATTTTATCAGTTTTGTTCAGAAGTATCAGTGACGGATCAAGCTTCCATCACTCAACCAGGAATAAAGGTGGTGATAGTTCTTATTAAACTGTTCAGCACAATTTAGTAAAATTATCAATGAGTCTGTGTCAATCTCGCTATTTCATGGCTCGTTTGTTTCCTTATGATGGTTTGTGTTTGTTTTCTTTTCCACACGAGAATTTTTTTAAAAAATAAACAACAAATATATATTTCGCAACCAAACCGTTGCCTCTTCAGTGTTATCCAGGAGATAAACCGTTGAGAAAAAAATAATTAAAAACTGCTCTAACTGCAATTTCTTCTTGCAATGTAAACTTGATGAGCTTGATAGTAGTTGTTAATGACTTTGGTTTTTTCAAGTAGAAAGGTTGCTATAGAAATAAAAGGGTTATTGTTATTATTGAACGGAACGAAATTTTAAAAGAACCACTCATGCAGTTTTTAGGCGCGTAATGCAAAGAAAGAAACACAATCTTACATTTGCATAGTTTTTAGCTTACCTTAATATATCTTAACTTATGTTACAATAACGCAAAGAAATATAACGTAACAAAAATCGACCTAAATAACATAGCATAACACAACATTACGTAAACCAGTGTAATGTAATGTAGTGTAACGTAATGTAACGTAATGTAATGTAACGTAATGTGGTGTAATGTAATGTAATGTAACGTAATGTAGTGTAATGTAATGTGGTGTTATGTAATGTAATGCAGTGTAGTGTAACGTAATAACAAATTACGGCAGAGTAAGCCGAATAAACTAATCTTATCATCTTGAGTATAAATCGAAAGCATCAGTTTGACCTACTACTTATCATTACAATATGAAAACAAACCTCTTTCTGCTTTTCCACAAGTTTCTGCTTCAAGTTACGGATCATTTCCTCACAATGCGTCACCTGTACAGTAGCAAGGATGCGGACACGGCGTCAACGTGAGTGTTACACACGTGCTTCTTTGGTTTTAAATGTCATCAATAACGTAACATATCCTATCTTATTATGTTTGTAAGTCTGCTTTGATGAAGGGCAAATGCTCGAAACGTCAGCTATACACCAAACCTCACGAGCGAAAAAGGCACCATAATAATAATAATAATAATAATAATAATAATAATAACAATATTAACAACTTTCTTTTAAAAGGGTAACATTTTAGTACTAATCACAAAGAAAATCTATAATGGGCCTTACAATACAAACGATACTAAAATTTAAATTTACTCTGCACAATTATAATACAATTTATCCCATTCCCGCCCCTAACACCAAAAACGCCTTAAAATATTCCTCACTTCTCCCCTCATGCAATCAACCCTTGTTGATTAAAACCCATCTTTCATTATGGCCTTATTCATTTAACGTTCTAGAAAGCGAAGCTTCTTATAGCTTCTGCCACGACTGGTACTGGCTTCTAAATGTGCCAGGAGTGTTCATGGAAGTTTCCAGTCGTTTTCTGTTAGCAATCTCAATTTGGTTTACAAGTGTTTTAATCGGTCAGTAAACCGATTCTCACCTGGTTCTTAAACCTCTGAAGAGCATCCTGGGTCAGATGCAGCTCACGATCCAGTTCTTCAATGGCGTTACTTTGTCTTTGAGTCTACAAGAATGTAACAAGCAACGGCTGCTGGATCAGCTCTTGAGGAAAAGACACAGCATAGCGCTTGAGGATTAAAACAAAACAGTACCTTACTATTACACGGCAAAGAAACTTCACGCAGTCTGGGCCCGGTAGTGCGAAGCCTGGATAACTTTAACCAGCGGATATATCCCTATCCAACGGATATTGTCAAATCAAAATGAAGAACGCCCCAATTATATCTGCTGGATAGGGATTTGCCACTAGATAAAGTTATCCAGGCTTCGTACAACCGGGCCCAGATTGATTCTCGACCGGTCTGGAATCCTCATAGTGTCCGAAGGCGTTACGAGGTACTGTTAATAACCTGCGCGTGTACACTACCGGATGTGGGTAGTACAGAATTTCCGCTTGCACGGTGTGAAGTAGTTTTAAAATATCATATAAAGAACCACGCGCTCTTTTTCATTCTTAACTGGACCCCCCCCCTGACTAAACCAACAGTCGGACCCAACATCTGGACTTAACAATCGGGCCGGACAAAAGCCCGTCATACAGTACTGGTGACGTGTTCTATATTTCAGGTCCATTTTCTCACCTTATTGCACTCCTCGGCATAGCTCTGTTGCACGCTACTGAGCTGTTCCTTGGTTTGTTCTACTTCTCCTTCGTGTTTACGGACCTACAAGCCGAAAGTACTCACTGGTTAAGGGCCTCAGCAGCAAAAGTAAAATAGGGTGCATTTGTTTGAGACAACTCCGGAAAAGAATACATCAAGGGGACTTCTATATACTTTCTCGAAGAATTAAAACATATAACGATTGATCCGAAGAACGAGGACGAGTAACATAGAACGTTTGTTTTGTGTATTTCATCATATGAAGCATACTTCTTAACTTAGGAGATCACTTAACAGAGCCGATCTAACGCACCACCGGTTAACTGTCAAACATCAAGGCCAGCGCTGAATATCTGAACAGGAGACGCTGCTGTTAAATCTCTAGGGATGGGGGGAGGGGGGTGAAGGGGGGGTGGTTGGGTGGGGTTGGTATCACAAACTGGATCAGAAGACGTTAAGAATTCGGCATTTTCGAACATGAGAAGTTGATATGGTTCAACGCAATGTAGAACTGAATTGCTTCAAATATACCGTTCTTCGCTTCTAAGAGCGAGGCCATTTGTGGTTTCATGACTTTGTAATAGTGGTTTATTCAACTTTTTCCCCCTTTTACGGAAATCGGAAAACTGCAGTTTCTGACGTAAGTTCAGAAACTTGGACATCCTGACTATTAGCAGGACTATCAAGATGGGATCAAACGTTCTACAACTATGTTTGAACATTACTTAAACAGAAAGACGTGGAGTATGCAAAACACGAACCGAATCAAAAATGGTGTTATTCTGAAGAAAACATTTCGAACATAAACCATACCTCGTCTTGTGACTCCTGCAAATTCCTTTCAAGTTGTTTAATTGTGACTTCGCAGTTATTTAGCTGAAAAGACCCACAACAACTCGTGTTAAAATACATAACAGTTGGGTTGGAACGTTTTCTGAATGTCTATTTTACTTATTTTTTGTTCGAACACGGCAGCTTGGCTGTCAGCGTTTTATTGTATTAAAACAAAAATATAATACTATTTCTAATGCTAGTCTTATTACCACTACTACTACAATACAATACAATACAATACAATACAAAAAAGGAAAATATAATAGTTTATTAATTCTTTCAATAGGATTTTTTAGAACCAATTTACAAGATTAAAGTCTGCCTGATCTATCCAATCTATGTGCTTTAATAGACTGCTACAAGCAATAAATGGCGTGGAGTGCTCTGTGCCGAAGTCTTCCTTTAACATTTATCTTGACCTCTCGATAGTTCTTCGATTTCAAGTTTAGCGCATGTTGTCCTTTGTTGCATGATAAAAAAGGGAACGCTGCGCGATAGAGGTTTTGGAAAAGTTCAAGTTAAGACCATTTGCTATCTGAATCATAATCATAGCCATCACCATTATTATGTTTTATACTGTTACTTTTTCCTAACATTACTGTTACTATTATCATTGTTATTATTTTGTTATTATTATTAGTTTACCTGGTTAACGCTCTTGTTGAACTGTTCTTTGTAGTAAGTGAGGTTCTTCTGCAGTTGCTGAGCGTGCACTTCAACCTCCTTCAGCTTCTCCTTCAACGCCACGGCCTGCAGTTTAAGGTTCGTATTTGGTGATAACTATTTGATATTGCTTCGAATATTGAACCAAATAAAGGCAAACAAAAAATGAAGAAGAAAGCAAAGAATAGCATAATGCCAACGTTCAACGTATAATTTGTTTTCTGTGCCTTACAGGTGGTAACAAGTCTATAAAGGGTCAATTGGTATTTTATCACAAGTATTTTCGTCTTGGGTTACAGCATTTTGCTAGATCCATTTCCATTTGGGGGCTAATTTAATGTTTAAATTAAACTAACGAGCCAAAATTTGACCAAGCAATGACTTTTAGTCTCCACAAGGGAATGGATCTAGCAGGGGAATATAGAGGTGTGTTAAGTCAGTTGATTTCTCTTCAGCCGGTTGTAGTGTTTTTCGCCCGCCTGTATCTAGTATTTACCGTTACGTTACTGTTTTATCTAGTAATCTATGAACGGTAGAGCACGAAAAAACCTTCCCAACATTGAACCAGATTTCTCTCGTTTCTGTTGGATACCATTCCATTCAATACAGTTCATTTCAAATAAAGTTATCAAGTACAACATAGTACACAAACCCGCAAACAGCTTGGCAGGTCAAAAAGTAAATTAAAAAGGAAATGAATAAAGGAATCAGCTGCAAACACGACCAGCTCTTATCACACGTCTATTCCTTATACGATAGCTAACGTTATACCTTTATTCTAACAGGGTGGCCAAGACTAAAAAAGATATGAGGCAGAATAAACGAATAAACCGGTTTCCAAATCAAAAGGAAATACATGGTTGGCAGACAATGCGGGACACTTTGGAATGTTTACCTGTTTTCTTGTTTCAACAAGGTCAGTTTCTTGTTTCTGGATAGTCTTCTCACCTCGTTCGATCTATAAGGGGAAGATACCAGCATCAGAGATCTCCCGAAAAGAGTTGGGAAATACGTCTTTCTGTTATCTACATACCGTATATTCCAACTAGCCCCAACACCCCCCCCCCCCCGCAGGGTGGAAAATGGACCTTATAGCCACTGTTGAAGGTGCCTAAATCCCTGGTACTATAGGCCTTTAGATTCGACAACGATCTTCCACTACAAGTACGACTTTTTGGTACGACCATATTCGTGACAGGATTTCGCAAAGTCGTTGTAGGGCAGTTAAATCTTGTCGCCGTCTTCCCGTTTGCATAAGAGTTGCTGAAATTTTGTAGACAACATAACAAAATCAAAGTTGCACTCGACGTCAAGTCTTAAGGTCGATGATAATGCTAGGACAATCACAGATATACCAGCAAATCGGTTGTCGACGAGATGAGTAGCAAACATCATCAGGGTTTTGTGAGTGATCATACTAGTCATTATTGATTGGGGGAATGTGGGAATTTCGAAACGTAACAAACTATCTCGATTTTGTTGGCTTCTTCACTGAAAAATCTCAAACAAGTCTGCATGAAAACCGAAAGCTTTCTGTAATCATTTTGACCAGGGTTGCATATTTCTCTTTGGTTTCATTCGTCGCACTGCGTCTTCGATATTTTAAGCCTGCGTGCTGCATAGCTGATGATTATCGGGCTTTCTTTAAGTTTTATTCATCAAATTGGGTCTTATTTCACATAAATTGTACAACTCCAAATTTCAGTATTTTCGAGACTGCCCCTTTTTAAAAGCATATATAATCTTCGACCTCACCTCTCGCAAAGCCTCGTCGTGTTGTTTTTGCTTTTGTTTGAGTTCTTTTGTCATCTGGTTTAGCTTTTCCTTTTCTTCTTTTAGCTTAAAGAGGAAAACACAATGTCAGCGTTGTCAGTTCTCCTTACGTAAACTGTCGGTGCCATTTCTAACAGTCAATGCCATTTCAACAACACTGACTTGTAACACGTAAGCAGCAAAAAAAATGATGGTATTGAATTACGTTGTGAGAGTGTGTAGGATTGGAGTGCTAGTCGTTAACCGGTTCAGAACAGGGCAATTCTTTTATTTTCGTTCTTGTTACCTTTGTTTCCTTTATTATTTAGTTTTTTTCCTTAAAAGGGTAATAAGGTTAAGAATTGGATAAGGGATAGGATTAGTATTGGTTGTAGTTACAAGTCACGACTTCATCTTCTTGGTAAAAACGGTTGTAAACTGTTGCTCAAAATGGCAACGACCGTTGATGAAAGGAAAATTGCGTCAGTGATGCTGTAACGATTTTCGTCCAGGTTTTTAAACAAAATTTTTCTGGTGATTGAATTCGTGCTCACTGATCCATCAGTCCTTTGGAAATTTTGAGGGAATTTTTCCTATAAACCACTTCTCAACCATACGCAGAGCAAACTAATGCCTTGTTCACATAGATGCTTAAGCATGTCATAATCTTGTTTAACTAAAGAGGTTTTAAAATTGTTTTGAGGCAAATATGAAATGAGCGGACATAAGAATGAGGTTTCAAGGTTTACTAACGAGACGGCGGAAACTGCTTCTGTCGCTAATTATCGCTGCAGCTCACAGGAAGACTTTCGGCTCATACTTTTTAGCAAAAATTTTTTGAAAACAGCCGTTTCCAAGTTGGATTCAGTCCTGAAGAGTTTTATGCTTGCTATTTACAAGAGCTTGCAATTGGAAAAAGTCAGTTTGACTAAACATGTTTGTGTGTGAATGCAGCATAAGAGTCTTACTGGTGGCCGCAATCCCTGATTACTACATTCTGTGATACTTTTGAAGTCCTATAATTTGTCCTCTCTCAGTAATTATTGGTCTCTTCACTTTCTTCATTTAATCTGTCTTGTTTACAAATTGTGTGAGCCAGCAAACTGAAACCCTAACCTTGTTCATCGCATGACTGAGAAAACGGGCCTGGAATTCTTATAGTTCAAGCTCCTTTCCTTCATTACTCACCAGGCCTGATGTTTCGTTCTCTTTCTGCATTGACTCAGTCAGGTTGCTCCCCAGAGTCTCAATCTCAGTATTCAGTCTTCTTGCCTAAAACAAAAAAAAACAAATGAAACAATACTAGATCATTAGCTCAATCAATGATATCTAAGATAATAAAGAAGATAATACAAGACAGAAATTCGAGAAATACTGAAGCCATCGAGTTCTGGTAAGCCATGTAGCCAGATTATTAATCTCTTTAGAAATACAAGTACCTATTCTCACTGCAACAACAACAACAACAACAATTATTAGAGTACTAGTTAGCTAAGAAAAAACTAAAATGCTAATCGAGATAGGTTTCACTCGTCTCTCAATGTCGTCTCAAGACCAACCTTCCAAAAACATGATGGGTTCCTTAAAAATATTATCGAATACATTTGAAAAAACTAAATGCCTATTACTGTAAATTTTGTTCGTAGTAACAATGAAATTAGTTAAAGAAATACTAAACAACTAGAAATTTCGAAGCAAGAAGCTCCAAGTAGCCTAAACTCGGGCCGTGCATGGTTTCTCACCGCAATTTCTACAGCATTTAGGGGAAAAAACTAGTAACTTTTTTCTTTGAAGCTAGTGCTTTAACTAACTTTAGTCCAAGAAGATGACCAGTAAATGGTTGATAGTGTTTTTAAATATTCATATGGTGTGGTGACTCTGCGATTGGTTAATATTGAACATCGAATGAAAAGAGAAAAGCACAGCAAGTAAACCTTGATTTGTGGGCTTTCGGCCCGAGTATTGAGATCAGGAATAACACAGCACGTGGGTAGCACGTGGTTGGCATATGCACGGGTCGTGCGCCACAGCTTACCTCGGACTCACGAGAATGCTGTTCCTCGGCCAGACTGCTCTCGAGATGTTCCAATGTTTGAGTCAGACGCTCAACCTACAACGATTCTATCTTGTTACTTTATTGACAAATACACGATATAAGGTCACTCAGGGCCCGGTAGTTCGAAAGTGGGTTAAATTTATCCCTGTTTTAGTCACGAACTACAAACACGATTCCTTCATCTAGCAACGCATTTGGTCTTTCTAAATTATTTTTGAAGAACAAAATTACATAAAACCGAAATGACAGATCAAATCAATCGTTAAGAAAATAAATCCAGCTGCGAGTTAAACATTAAATCTGGGTTAGCGCTAACTCACCTTCGAACAACCGGGCTTAGGACTTTAAAAACTATATTAACTATTTTCAACAAACGATTACAATCAGTGTGCTGAGCGAATATATTGACTTCTAAACAGAAACAAAAGCATTGCTAAATCTGAAACAGATGAACAGTCCATTTAATCTCGCACGGCTCCTTTCAATTTGTGAATTATAAAAACAATAGCCAAAGTAGAGTCACAACATCATTCTACTGCAAAAAATACACTTTACCTCTTGGATAAACTTCGCATTCTCCGACTTTAGCTTCTGAATCTCCCTCTCGTCGTTCGACATCTGAAGCAAAAAGAAATCCAGTGAATAAACGCTCCAACTGACTGATGGCTCAGTTTTTTGTATAATCCTCGATTTTCTGACAGCTTCAGATTTAAACTGATCTGGCAGGCTCGTATGCCTGTGTGTATCTATGGTCTGATCAACTGTTGACAAATGGTTTCTGGTCATTATCGCTACATTTTTTGGTGAAGCAATCTTGACTTTCCCCCAAAATGTGGTCTACCTGTGACTTGTACCGATTTCTTCAACATACTGAGGTTGTTTTACAATCACTCAACAAAAAGGCAACAGAATGACAAAGAAATCGGCACGGTGAGTCCCAAGCAGCTCGTCTTTTGCTGTACTTCATCAATACGATGTGGTACTGAACTCTTCTAAACCATTACCAACTGTCCCTTTTAAAATTATTCTTTTTATCTTAAAGAGTTAAGAGTGTGTGATCAGTTATTTTTCTCTCACAACCAAAAAATCCATTTGCAATGATATCGTGAGGAGAATACAGTTAATAACTTGGCTAGTGTGAACGGGCTACATAAAATCACCTTGTCTATGCTACTCTCCTGTTGAACCTTCATGCCCCTGACGTCAGATTCCAGTCTCTCCACCGTCTCCTTCAGCTCGGTAACCTGGGCCTCCTGCTCGGCCAGCTCCCCGCTACACTGCTCATACTCCTGCTGAGTGGCGTCCAGCTCAGACTGCAGGCTCAAGATCGTCTCGTCTCGTTTAGATACCTTGAGAAAAAAATGTAAGTTGCCCTTTGGAGGTTTTAAAAGTAACTTACAAATTATATCACACGAGCTGTAAGCCGTGCTAAACAATAATTTGCACAACATTTTTGCATTTAAGAAAATCTAAATAAAATATATCTCCTCTCCTCTTCTCTTCTCTCCTCTCTGTCTCGCTTTCTCTTTCTACCGTTCTGTGATAGATTATAGGAGCTATAAAGCAAGACAAATGCTACAAGTGCTATACAAATAACAATTTCCATAGACGAACATCTGACCTAGCAGTAAAAAATAGTGTTTTAAGACGATCACATGGCAACATGAATGAAAACAAAAACAGTAGGTCATTCTACATCTAGATGAGCATGCGCAAACCAGTAGGAGTAAACTGACTGACCTCTTGTGCGCATGTCCTGTGCTTCTCTTGTGATAAGGTCAGGTCCATTTGAAGGTCTCGCACCACCTCCTCCGACTCTCTGACCTGAAAGGAAAATCAATAAAACTTCCACTGGGTTCTGAAAAGTTTTAAGTTTGCACCAGAAACAAAGATGAGGAAAGATTTGGGGAAATAAACAAGAAAGGTGGAGCAAGAAAACAAAGTCTTGTCTTTTAAGCGACCGTTGAAGCACTTAACGCACTCTGCATTTGGTAAACTGTCAACAGAAATCACTGATCCGTTTTTACAGCATGTCTCAGCAAACAAATCCGATAAAAACGAAAAACAATTTCAAGATCTCAGATTGATGCAGCTCCACGCGAAAATCTTCGTAACAGCAAAATTAGCGAAGAAATCAAAACAAGTAATATTTCAGGAAATAAAAAAATTGTATCAAAAGGCTAAAATGATACACAGGTAGGATTAAGATTACATTCTTTGAGTCCCACAGTACCTCCGTTTTACAATATTTTCGAATAGAGACTAAAGTTTGGCATTCTCCACCCCAGAGCCCACGTTTCACCGCGTCAGCGGGTTTTCAACCGAGATGTCAGACATGCGCAAAAGAGAAGAGCTCTGGGGTCGATAACGAAAGTTGGAAGAATGTCCAAGGTGTGGTTCATTTAACAGTGGCTGAGAAACAACCCACTTCCCTAAATTGCATATATTTCTAAAAAACTGCATTTTAAAGAGGTGTTTGTTCTTAACAATTTGTACAAGGCTGGGAAAGACAAGTTACCTGATCTTGGGTTTTGGATAAATCTTCTTGCAGCCCCGAGATCTCATCACGAAGTTTTGTCATTAGTTCTTCTTGGCGGACGAGCTGCAGAATATACGTACATATCATTACTCTATACAATACAATACACTACAATATTATACAATACAATACAATACAATACAATACAATTTAATACAATACAATACAATTTAATACAATACAATAAAGTATACCGTAATTTTTCGATTAACCGCCCTTGGCGCTTACTTAGCTTTTGGACCTTCAGG
>JAOBRG010020682.1:0-23272 GCA_027574985.1 Umimayanthus nakama | reverse complement strand
GTTTGTTCCCAATAGATGTCTGATTAACCCACAAAAAATGAGCGAAATTCATATCGGACGCCGATTCGAGTTGGTCGTTTCTTAGGCGGACGGCCTCTTAAGTGTCACTACATTCAGCCTTGATAGCACGTGTCGGCGCAGAATCGTCTGGGTTTTTTTTGTAACGCATCAATGTTTGAGCAAAGAACAATGCAGCGCATCCCCAGGGTACTCAATTTGCAATTCCGTTGGCGATTATCTGTTAAGGCAATTAACGGTGACATAGAACAAGGTTGTATGTCGTTCATTGTTCAGCTTTCGCTTTATTTTGTAACTACTTTTTTGTTGCAGTTTTGCTGAAGAGACCAGAAGGAACTTTGAAGCAACCCTTGACTGGTTGCACGAACATGCATGCTCAAGGTCTTATGGTTTAGGTGAGTGTTGATGATAATTATGGATGGTAGTGATGAGGTGATGATCATAATAGTGATGGTGATGATGATAATGGTGATAGTAATAATTATGGTGATGGTGATGGTGATGATAATGATTTTGATGATGTTGACGATGTTTGTGATGATCATAATGGTAATGGTGGCGATGGTGATGAAGATGATAGTAGTGATAGTGATAGTGCCATTGATGGTATGGTAATGATTATGATGGTGATGATGGTGGTGATGATGATAGTGATGATAGTGGTGATGGTAGTGATGATGGTAGATCAGGTGATGATGGTAATGACAACAATGATGGTAATGACGACGACAATGACGTGATAATGGTGATGATGACGACAACGACGACTATGATATACTGTGACGAAAATGATAGGCAGTAGTAGTCTATTCATTGTAAATATTGTGGCTGTGTGCGATGATGAACCACTTTTTAAGCCAATGAAGATTGCAGTAGCGATCTCAGATGGGCCATATCAACGGTTTACTGAGCTACAGTTTAATGTTTGTTAAAATAGTTTGGGATCGTGGATTACACGGTATGTAGAACTGGTTTTACAGGTTTTGTTCTTCCGTCCCGGAAGCATTTGCCATGAACCGACTGCGTGCATGAAGGTAGACACCAATGATCACGACATGTACGTTTTGTGGTTAGAACAACTCAACGCCATAACTTACAAAAGTGCACGTGTTTCATAAGAGGATGATTAGCGGTAGAATGCTGCACAATAGGCACGTAAGACTCACAGACGAACAACCATTTAAAAAGGGTAAAGTAACATTGTGCTGGGTTGAGCTTTGCAGTGTTGTGATCTGTTGTACTGCACTGTGCTATACTCGACTGGGTCTGTGTTTTACTCTGCTATAGCGTGCTCTACTTATCAACGTTTTACCATACAGTAAAAACCCGCAAAAAAGAACAAGTGGATAACGAACACTCAGGCTAAAATTTGCTCAAAAAGATACCATATACATAAGAACACATCCAGCTTGAAAAACCATAATTATTCTTATATATAAAACCACCCGCCAGTTAGCTTGGAATAGTAACCTACACACTGGGGTAATAAGCAGATACCGAGTTTTACAGCAGCTACAGTCAGCAATTGTTTCTATACCTGGATAATTTTGTTACTAAATGAATGTTACCATCTGAGAGCCAGTACTGTATATTTTTTAAAGAAACAATTTCAAGAACACCTCAAGAACAATTTCAGGCTGATTTTGCAGAAAACACCCGATGTATAAAAACAAAATCAGCCTGAACCCCCCAAACACTTGTTCTTTTAAGCGGGTTTTTAGTGTACTGCATGCACTGCCCTCATTTTTTTTCTCTCTTGACATTGCTATATTGTAACGTTAGTGATGGTCTGTGATACAGTTGGCTCAAGCTGAAAATGTGTACATTTAATCACGTAATTGTAACAAGTCCCTGCTCGCTACACCAGGTACAAAAATGCCGTGGGATGAGCAGTACCTGATCGAGTCCTTGTCAGACTCAACAATCTACATGTCCTACTACACGGTGGCACATCTGCTTCAAGGGGGAGTTTTCGACGGCTCTGCTGGTAGCCCGCTGGGTATCAGGTACTGGAATGAGCTGAGCTAAATTTGTCATTGAAGTGGATGGGTATTGTGGAAAGGGGGTAGGATGGCGCCAGGGGGGCTATGTCTTTGCAGGCAAACTGGCAGTCGTGTCGTGCATCCTTGAACCCTAGGTGATGCTGGACGGGGGAACGAATTGTTTGATGGAGAGAGGGTGTTCCATGACTCTTCTGGCAATCCATTGGCCATTGAGCTTGCGATTGAAGTGGATTGGTAGTGTTTAAAGGGGGTTAGTTTGACAGAGGGAGGGTGGAGAGGGGGTTAGTTGACAGAGGGAGGGCGGAGAGGGGGTGAGTTTGACAGAGGGGGGTTGGAGAGGAGTAAGTATGACAGAGGGGGGTGGAGAGGGAGTTAGTTTGACAGCGGGGTGGAGAGGGGGTTAGTTTAACAAAGGGGGGTGGAGGGGGGTTAAATTGACAGAGGAAGGGTGGAGAGGGGGTTAGTCTTATGAGGGGTGGGTAGGAGGATCATTCGACGGCTCTGCTGGCAGTCCGATAGACATGTTTGGAGGTGCTTGGGGGATTGGTTTGATGGTAGGAGTGGTGTTTGGTAGCTCATCTCGCAATCTGGGCCTCAGATACTTGATTGAGCTTGTCACTGAACTGACCACGTGAAGCAAGCTTAGTTAGGGGTAAGGAGGGTGGGGTGAGTGTGAGTGTTTCTCCGGTACCAACTTGAACCTGTTATTGTAGTGGATGGGTAGGGATGGGTCAGTTTGACGGATGCGAAGTGGGCGGAATGTTTGGCAGCTCTATCCACCTGCAAGGTTTTGGTGTAGACTTGAACCATATCACTGCTGTATACATAATGATGTACTGGCGGAGTGGGGGAAGGGAAGGGGCAAGGGTAAGTCTTTCAAAAAGAGGGGTTGAAGCAGACTCATCACATGCGCACATGTGGCCTTCAAAGTCCTTAATAGTATGTACAATTGAAAATAGAATTGCAACAGCTATTATCATGACCTGACATGCAAACATTGCAAAACGTGTCACTGTGCATCCTGTACCACGTCTATCTTATTGCTTAGTGTTATAGATGAATTTCATATTTCGTTCTTGCATGTTTCGAACTGATCTTAGAAATAAATACGAATGATACCGAGACTCTTTCTACACGCGTGTATTGCAGGCCCGAGCAAATGACGCGAGAAGTGTGGGATTATGTGTTCTTCGCTGACGCCCCCCTTCCGCAGACGGAGATCCCCAAGGACGCATTGGAGTAAGTATTCGTCTTCTGTCGTGCGGCAGTCAGGGGGGTTGGTTAGTGGGGAGATAAAGAGATATGTCTTTGGTGTACCAAGCAGATTTAGATTTCAGTTGACTTTTAAACGTTTCCATAGCTTCTACGTATACTAGTATCTTTCTACGCAGCGAGGTGTGAAATCTTTCGCTCTCACTCACTTATCTTCTGTTTTCTCCTCGCAGTATCAGGTTAACTTATTGATCATTTACACGCAACTCAGATACATAAAATGCAAACTTATTTTGGTATTGGTGAGAAAGTAATGGAGCGTTTCTAAATAGCGGAAAGGACATTAGGGATGGTTGTGGAATAATTTTGTTCCTATTAGAGCGGAAATGAGCATACGCCGTTAAAGAATCTGTTCAAAGTATGATTAATTTAGTTCAGTTTAGTTTCATTAAATTCGTCACATAAATTACAAAGGAAAAGTGAGAAATCAGAATAATGTGTTGTGGCAAGGGGAAGGGAGAGAACAATTGTGTTTCGATTAAGTTTGAATAAAAGAGTATTCAGTTTCGTTCGTGAGATACGCCGGAATAATGGCATAAATGACAAGACGAGAAGAGATCATAACACCTTTCTTCTTCGCTACCATTTCCAAACTTTGGTGAGAAGACTGTTTAAAGTGCTTCGGATCTTTCGGCCAAAAGCGACGCCGATTGAGCTCTGTAATAAACATACTGGCATCACTGGCTTTCTTCGTCTTAAAGGTTTATTCATGCTTTCGTCAAGTTTATTTATTTATATATTTATTTATTTACTTTTTATTTATTTGTTTATTTATTTGTTTGTTTATTTATTTATTTGTTTGTTTTCTTACCTATTCATTTGTTCATTTATTTATTTACTTATTTACTTATTTACCAATTTATTTATTTGTTTATTAATTTACATAATTCGCCGTGTACGGCAGGGGCTTCCCTCAGAGAATAGACTCCACAAACAGAGCTTTATAAAGAAACTGCCAAAATGTATATTTTTATGGTTAGTTTTCCACCCTGCAGCAATTAATTCCCTTCACAGCGTGAGGTCTTTCACCCCAGCGAAGTAAATCAGCAACAAGTTTCTGCGGAGAGGCTAATATGTTGACTGAACCGTTTACTATCGCTAAAAATGATCTGGCGCTCGTATAACACTCGTTAAAGCACCTTACCTTTTCTCATAGCTTGAGCTGATTTTGAGCCCCACAGTCACTCAGTTTAGCATTTAAGCAAACGTTTCACTATCGTTTTTATAACTGGTATCACTTGTCAATGCACCTTTTAACTTGTATTTTATTTTATTTTCATAAACAAATCTTAAAATGTAGCTTTAAATTTATAATCTGATCTGGCACTTGTTAGCGCATTTCGTGTGATTAAAAAAAACGTTTTACTATAAAACATCCCACAATCACTTTTTAGGGCAGCTTCTAATTGTGTTTCATTTTTGTTAACAAACTTTTACCGTCTCTTTAAGCTGATCTGACGCGCTTCATTCTTTCGTGAGAGCACCTTTGATTTTAGTTACATTTTAGCAACAACTGACCGGCAGAAGCACCTTTTAATGGTTCATGTGGTTAAAACACGCTTTTGAACCATAATTGAAACAGTGAATTAACATTCTGCAGTGCGACGCACTCAATCTCCTCTATTACATGTTTTGATTTTAACATTAAATGTGTGCGGATAAAAAGAAAAAGGGGAAATCTATAGTTTTGATCAAGTTAACAGAGGGTTAGCGTTTCAGGAGTTTATTTTGTGTTATTTTTCAAAACTTCTAAATCTTCCTCTCCTACAAATTTCAGGAATAACGTGGATTTCCTAACATTAAGTACTGAGTTGGTGGTACTATTCAGTTGTTTTAAATAGTCTGAACTTCCTGGTTCAAGTTTTGGTTTTTGTGATTCAAAATTTTTCCTAGCAGTTTATATTTTGTCTGAAGAATGTCTTACTATGTGCTATAAAAGTTGTATACACTTACGATACTTTGCATGTGGGATGTACATTATACTACTTATGACGGTTTCTTTGCTGTAATTGGTGACTTCCTTATAACTAGTGAAGGTTGAAAGTCTTGGAAAAATCATGTAGCATAAACATGCGCTTGTCAAATCCTTTATGCTACAGTAGAATCAAAGGACCAGAACTCGGTTGACATTGTTTTTCCTTTTATCTCCTTACTTTTTCTCCCTTTTATCCCTGAAGGATTTTTCTTTTTTATGTCTATTTTCGGCTCAGAAGGGAACACTTACTCAACAGTATCATGTTAACCGACATCAAAACATTAGTAGCTATATAAACATCTTGCAAGCGCTCTAGATAGAGATAAGTTTTTTGTTGCATTTCATGTATAAAGCCGGATCAATTTCTTTTCCCAACATTTGTTAAAAATTGTAGTGAAAAAGTGGAACAAACGCATACTCTGCTTCAACTTGATTACCAAGAATAATGTGGTATGACCCGGTCTCTTTTTCTTTTATTAACACTGATACATATATACAGCTACAATTTCAGCTACAGTTGTGTTTCAAAGCAAGAGAAGAGATAACAATTAAATCCATGCGACTATCATATTGGCTAAAACAGAATGTACTATTTTTTATATATATGTCCATCTGAATCTTGCAGGAACCATCGAACGGGTATAATCTCTTATTAAATACCGAGCACTGGATATCGAAATTCCGGTAATCCGATTGGCCTTCTACTCACGGTATAAATCCTATATACTGCAATATGTCCAAATATGGAAGCTGAAAATTTTATCACGGAAAATCTCCCCTTAAAATGGCCGAAAACTCGACTCGGTAGAAAACAGAATTCGAGATGTTTTTATCCAGTGTTTGAAATTTAATAAAACAATTATTCCACTCACGCTTGTTGGATATGAGCTTATGATAGCCGACTCGTCCGACCTCGTCCGCTACCTAGAAGCTCATATCCAACGCGAGTTCGTGGAATAATTGTTAGTTAGGGGCGAGACGCAAAATTGCTAAATTCTACTTTACTTTGCTTTCTTTTAATATTACCGGGTTAATAAGTGTCTTATTATTTTAATGTTTATTCGTAAGAACAGTTTAATCAGCAAATCTTTGTAGAATCATCAGTTTAAAACTACAAAATACGACTAACAATACTTGCAATCTATTTCAATGTTTTCAAGACCCGACGAGGTTTACAATGACGATCTCGTGTATCTTTCGGCTGTAATTCTGAGTATGACTGTCTCAGATCAAAGTTATTCCGCAGACGTGTGAGTTAGTTATTAATTTGCTTTGGTAAGAATAACAAATCTGTAGAACCCCAGTACGATATAGTCTAAATTTATATATACAGTGACTTTTGCTGAGGTACTCGCAAGAAGCAACTCGCAATCTCGAGGCTTGTCAGCAAAAGGTAAAATAAGTCTACGAATTTGAGAAAAGAAAGTAAACATGCAGGTGGTAAGTAAAAATCTGCCTGAAATTTGTATTTTTTTTCAAGCTAAATGTATTGGGTAAGTTTTGGGTACATGCAGAAATGAAGAAACTTTGAGGGCGAAGTACGTGGATGATTCTGCTATTTCGGTGAGCTTGGTTTTTTATGTACCCGCAAGCGCCGCAGACAGTACTGCGGTATTTCTGCGGAAGATTTTAGTTCTGATAAAATGTTTTCCTCCGGCTACTGCGGTAGTTTGCGACAAAGTGTCTGCGATGCCAGTAAAGTTGAAAAATGTTCGACTTTCTCGGAAGTTACTGCACTGCAGGCAGACAGACAAAGGTTCCAAAAGAAACAATTTTCTACGGCTGTCTGTGGTTTATCTCAGCTATTTTATTGTCTTGTAATACAGCATGACACGAACATCCAATATATACCAGAAGATGTCTTGAATTTGACGCTTATTTCGCTCTGAATAGTATTACTGGGGTATCTTAGTCAACTTCTGTTTGGTTTTAAAATGGAAAACCTAAATGTAATGAAGATTGTGACTGAAGAGTTGTCACTACAAAAACTACCCGTAATACAACTCTGATAAGTTATATTTAGAAATATAGTTGTCTTTATGACAAAACATTGAAAAACAAACTCTTAGAAGGAAATTGGAATCAAGCTTGACACATATGTCAGCAAAATGAAGACACGATATACTGAGAATCTAAGAACAGAAATAGAAATTTATCAGGTCAGGCACAGGGCAAAAAGACGTTCACGCGACACGACGGGTTCGGAAATGAAGTATCACTGTCCACATTTTAAAGCAACAGCAGAGAGCATTTATCTACCAAGATTTTTTCACACAGAGCCGATACTTCTTGCTTTACTAGTGTAGTGTGTCGAAGCCTCAAGCATCCAGTAAGACGGATTAGTTGACCCTGCAGTACCAGCTTTCTAAGTCCTTTTAACCGCCACCGGCTATTTCGCACTCGAACTTCTTTCTAGGCTGCACGTCCTGGGGCTCTGTCTGAGGCGTTAACGTTTTTATGGAAACCAATAACTTGAACTTGTAGTAGAAATTGTCGCAGACACTACCGCGTGCAGCACAAACTGTGGCACTGTTGAGACACGGCTATTAGGAAACCAGGCTTAATGGAACAACTGCAAGGCCTCTAACTTCAGTGGTCTATAAAGATCGTAGCAGTTTATGACATTAGATCACTACTATTGTCACCTTTGTCCATCACAAGTAAAACTTTTCTGGCTGTTTCTGAAATACGTAGATCTTGGACGTCTCATCGATCTATGAATTAATTACAGTTATCGTGTTTTTGGTTCGCTTTTTCTTAACGGCTTCTGTGAAGCAATGCGCAACTGATATAAGACGGTTTTGTTCGGGTTACGAGGTTAAGTATAAGTGTAAGTCCCTTACCAGGGAATTGAAGTTTTTTATTAAATTGTGCAACAACTTCAACAGGTTTTCCCTTGATCTTGCTCCGTCTCAAATGTCTTGGAAAGTCAGCTCTCTTCACAGCTATTCTTATGTCTTGGAAGTCGTGTTCTCTTTTTTATCAGTTTTTTTACACATTATTTATGTTGTCGCTGTTTGTCAACTTCTTGAAGCAGAGGAAACGTTTTAAGAAAGAGGCACATTTAGATCGGAGCACTTCCTTGAAGTCTAGTTTACCAAACATGTAAAACATAGGATTTAGAAGCGATGTTAGAAACCTGGGGTAAATAACAAATATGTACTCGACCCATTCGGGAAGTTCCACCAGATTTGAGTCGTGCTGAAGCGATAAAACAAAGTAGGGCACCCAGCATAAGATGAAGAACACAACCATTGAAGTGAACACCGCTATCGTTTTTCTTTCGGCTCGCAAATGCTGTCTTTGTACGTTCACGCGACATTGTTGATCAAAAGGAATATTGTCTTTAAGTATGCTGTTCCTCGTGTGATGCACAACCAAAAGAATTTTTACATAGGAAAATATCATTACAAGTGTTGGGATTACGGTGAAGAGGACTAGTGATATTATGGAGTAAATTTTGTCTTTTCTGACTGTTTCCTCCTCTCCGTCCTGTGTGACGTCGGTGTCAATGCTGGTCCAAGCCAAAGGCACGAGGGTAACTAGAGAGGAGATGAGCCAGACGCTAGTTATTGCGAGCTGAGCGGGGCGTGCAGTCACGAGAGTCGTATACCGTATTGAGTGCTGAATGGCGATGTAGCGATCCACAGTCACAAGTAGAAGATGCAACACGGTTGAAACGGAGGTGAACTTCATGAAAAACATTGCAGCTATGCAGGAGTGTCTTGCGTACGTGCTTGAGCACAAAATGTATAAAGGAGTGCCGAGAATACCCGTCAGAAAATCAGAAAACGCCAAGCTTACGAGAACTGCGTTAGTTATGGTGCGCAAGCGGCGATGTCGCCAAACCAAGTACATTGCAAAACTGTTTGTTGCTATTATACCGGCCGCGATGACGATTGGAAATACATCATATTTCGGGCTAAACCTTGCTGCAGAATATTCGTCCTCGTCGAATTCATCGTCCTCTGAAAGCATTGAGTAGTTACCGGACTCGTTCATCTTGTTTTCATCTTCGACTTGTTCTCGTGTGTCATGTATGTTCTGTCGAGAAAAATGGAATTGTGAGTGGCAGTTGTCTACACCACCTTTTGTAGTAATTGGTTCACAGAGTTAATGTATTCTGATGAGGTTTCGTCAGAAAATTAATAAGTTTTTCTTAGTGCTTTTTGATGCTTTTTTCGTGAAATTTTTGACATCTGTCCGGAAGCTCACAAGATCACTGCAAAGTTCTGACGAAATTAATTGACAGTAAGATCTTCTTGTTGGAGACGCGATACAACCTCTACAGCTTTCAGAATTTTATGAAGAAATTTTTCGTGCACGAAATGGTGGGCAAATATATTGATGCAACATATTTTAAAAGGGTCTGAAGCTTAAGAAATTCAACTATGCAAAATTTGTTGTCACTCAATTTGCTTTCCTTTTCAGAAGATACAGTCGGCAATTAGATTTTAATTTTGTTATGTTTTTTCGCGGAACGTGTCAGAAATTACAAATTAAATCGGCTGGAGATATCGCTCATATTGCACAGACAACTATAAATAATCAAAATATTTGGTTGGCTCGAGGAATCCCTACGGTGCGCTCATACATGTAGTTTTCACTTCATTTCTATGTAAAGCTGTGACAGACTAATAACTTTCTAAGCTTAAGCGGCCATACGCTAAACCTAAGTTTCCGCTTTTTAAATAGAGAGTGAAAAAAAGTAGTTTTACTTTTTTGTTGTGGCGTTCCTATGTGAAAAAGATTTGGTACAGACAGAGCCCAGCAAGCAGTGCTCTTTTGTTTTATCGTCGATATAAGATGTCAGTCCGGTTTTGGCTTTGCTTGTTTTATTTAATTCTCAGATTTTTTTTTCAGTCAGCTGAACCAAACATCGCGTACCTTTCTCTGTATGATAATCTTTGTGGCAGCATCCTGTTAAAAGAAGCGTTTCTCATTTTGTTATCTTTTGGTAGTAATTATTCTTCCATTAAAGTAGTTAATGCCTTGTTGTATTCAAATATCTAGACGACGGGATCCCCACGCAATTTTTCTTATTATTACTGTTGAAAAACTTTTGCCAAATGGGCCAACAGTAAAGACTTATTTTTAAAAAAATCGCATCAGGCATTCTTAAGCAGTTCAAAGTTCGCTGAAAAAGATTTTTGTTTAGATTGTTTTTGTTTTGTTATATATCGTATTAAATATTGATTAGACTTGTCAGTAATTTTGAAGATATTTTTTAAGTAGGTTGTTCCTGTACTGAAGAGAAATACGGATAGTTTTTATTCTGTGACTGTCCTTTAAATCTTTTATATCAGAAACTAGCGAAGAGGTGATTCGACGTTCAACCGAGGAGTTTTTTTAGACTTTATTGTACATATTTTAAAGTAATTTTACTTTGTTGTAAAATTTTAAATAACTCAGTTTTCAGCTATAATTTTAAAATTATAAAAACCATTCATCCATCCATTCATCCAAAATGTCAATGATGACCTTTTTAGCGCCTGGTACTTTGTCTTGCAAGCTAAGAGCATCCACTTTTGCACTGTTTTTTTTTATTACAATTCTGATGTTCTATTAGTCTAAAAGTCATAAATAATCGTTTTTACATTTAGAACTTGTTGTTTTTTAAAGGATGCACCGGAAAATGTATTGTTGACGAAATAGATTTCAGTATCCGTTTTGTATATTTTGAGTCGGTACATTTTATGAAGGTAGCTCAACTTTTAAAAGTTTTTTTTAAACACTTTTACTCCTTGTCTTAGTGAAAGATGCGTTTTAACAAACACTTTTCCTTTTTGATTTTTCGGAAGCAAGATTTAAATTTGTATTGATGAAGATATGTTGATACGCATCTGGTTGAAACGATCTAAAGGAAATGATGTCTTTCCTGATCTTTCAATTGGATACTTACGGTAAACTGAGGGCTTTATACTTGAAGGATCATCCATTGCTTTGAAAGCTCATTATGTTACTTTTTATTTCACTGCACGTGTGCAAACATTAGATTTTATGCACTGTGTGATCTTTTAAGTAGATATGTTCACGATAATGAGACTTTACGTGCCTGAGTAAGGTTTATTTTGCCTTGTGTTTGCACAATGTTCGCAGTTTCGCTAATGGCTGTAGATTAGTAAAGGACATTAAGTAATCTGTAAGAATCACAGATAGTTAATCTTGACAACATTTGCAAAGCGAGTTTGCAGTTTAGCCCTTAAATTCTGACTGAAACTATCAGTAGCTGCAGGTGATTACAGTCAACGTTTACTGAAAAAGGTTTTTAGTCTGCTTTTTTGTGAGGATATTTAACGGTTTACTGTCAGCGACTTCTTAAGAAAATTCAATTTTTATTTTGTGCTACTTTTCTTGTTTTTTAAGAAACTCCTCGCTTGATTTGATGTACCACACCTTTCAAATCTATTCGGCCTCTTGTCCAAGTTTGCTCGTATGTACACTTTTGTCTTCGTCATTGAACTTAGTAGTAATATTTTTGTTGATCAGTATTTTAAGGGCAGGTCGGTTATGTCATGATCTGGTATCAAAAGATTCCCTTTGATTGATTCTAACTTTTCACCCTTCTACAAATAAAAGCGATCAGTCTTTCTTTAGAACATATGAAACATGAAATTTTAAGTCAGTTTCACACTTACTGTTCTTCAGGAAGATCTTGAGCATTTAGATATACTTTCTCTTTATTGAAGGGTTTTTTAGTTGGTCTAAAATCAAGTTGAAATAAATCTGAAAAAGAAATGGAAAAGAAAACAAACGTTCTTATGACTCTATTTCGGAATAGGAACAAACAATAAAAACTTTGTTCAAACTTATTGGCCGCAATTCCTGGTAAATTAGGAGAAAACACAACTGAGTTGTATATCTCGCCCCAGTCTTTACCTTTTACTGGATAATTGATTGTTCTGCAAATCAGGAGACTAATGAAGTTTTATTCCTAGGGTCATCAAATGCTCCCTTTATTCATGTGTTGTTGCTTGCCGATAACTCACCCCATAACTCAGCAGATGCACTCTTTTTTTGTAAGAGCGTTGAAGCTGAAGAAATCGCAAAAATTGAGAACATTCTAAGACCATGCTGAGAAAATATGATATGATACATGAACTGCCTTCCAACTCTCGTCAATGCCATCAGCCCACCAGTTAACAGCTGGTAACGCTTCCTAAACCAGTAATCCAGAATATCATAACAACATAAAAAAACTAAAGTTCTCGTTTCATTTTAAAAGGTAAAGCTAGAAAAGGGAAATTAAACTGAATAGCTGATTTTTTGCATGAAATTAGTTCTCATTCTAATAACATGAAACATGCTTGTTTGTAAAGTTTTTGCAAAATTCTACCTCTACTTTCTACTTTATTAACTGATAAAACTTTACAGCATCACATCAGTATAAAAGTGACAAAGGAGGGTTTACATGATTGCGTCGTATAACAAAACAACGAAAATCATTGGCTTACGTTCTTTGGTAAGATAACTAGTGCCAGCTGTTCTACAATCCACAAGAAGGAGTACGAAATAGAAACAATAAGCAGAGCACAGAATTGTTGGTTTTAGTAAATTGAGGGCCATTTCGCAAGTATGCCATTTAAGTAAATTGTCGACTCTTCATGTTGAATTCTGCTGACAGCAAACGAAAGTTGGTAACTATATCCGTCGGTCAGTGCATTTGTTTATTTGTCACATACTCCTACTCATTCTTCCGTAGAACGGTCAGAACGTGGAACTGTCCACGAATTCTGTTGTTCCTGCCTGTGGCATTAAAGGTTTTAATTCCTCCACCCAACTCTGTATACCAAACCATCTGAGGCAACATCAAACCCGCTGACTGCCCCCTAGACGGTGGCGGAAGCTTACCTTGGGGAACATTACTTAAGAATTTAAGCACTATTTTGTCTTTCTGCCTGTCAGCTCAGAAAATTACGAACGTAATGAAAACACAGCTAATAATGTATTAGCAGGAGTTAACGACTCGAATGTATTTATCATTTTAATAGTTAGCACGCTCTCCCACTAATACCCCCTTCAACAGTTTAAAGCAGTGTTTCTACTTCGCCTATAACTCATTCAGGCTTTTTCCCTGTTCTTCTTATTTCTATGTTCAACAACTGAGCTGTGAAACTAAACATTGCACTCAAATATGTCTTATGTTTCTTCTTTTTTTTTGCAGCAAACTGCGGCAGGAGTTTAACTACTGGTACCCAGTCGACCTGCGAGTGTCGGGAAAGGACCTGGTGCCGAATCACCTGACCTATTTTCTGTACAACCACACCGCCGTATGGCCCAATCAGAACGAGAAGTACGTCTCACAGCTTCTTCAATGAAAACATTCTGTAATAATATCAAAAATAAATTAGAATTTATGTATAGCGTTATTGATAGCTAGTCTCCGTCGCAGCCGGGTTTTTTCGGCGCAAGGAAAAAACGGCTGCGAAAGGGACTACTATTTAGCAAGTTATGATTAGTAATGCTTGATAGTAGTGCACATGTTATAAAATAAACAACCCGTTCCCTCACCTAAAATTTGTAACAAAATGAACAACCAAAGCGCTTGTGGTAAACGTTTAGGCGAAGCTGGTTCTGTTCTTTCTTTCAAAGTTGTGCAAGAAGCTGGAAAGGGGTCGTTCACTATTTTCGATGTGTTTGCAAGTCTACCAAAGGTACTTTGGGGGGGGGGGGAGGTTCGAGAATAGTGTACCTTTTTTCTTTGGCTTGAAAATAAGCATGAATCGATTGGGTTTAGTTTTAAGTAAAGCTTCGCACCAGCGCCTACTGGACCGCATTGCAGGAAAAATTGTGCGAAGGACTTTGCGAAAGTATGATTCTTATAAAACGTAAACTGAAGAGAAGGCATTGGCGGATTGTGTTCATCTGGCAGTGCCGGGAAAAGTTTAAGGCGATAAAAGCTAAGTTTGATCAACTTTTGTAATGGTGCGTTATCCGTAAAAGCCTTCTTAAAGAGAAAAAACTGAAAATGAAAAGTAGTACCCGGTCGGGGGCTTTTTGCAGTGGTTGGGCGGGAACGCTTTCCGACATTCGTTTTTCGCTCGACAGCTTAGGCCCCGTCTGCACTATGCCGGATAAATTTGAAAGCGTAACTTTATTATTACGGTTAGGCTTTCCTGCCACACTAGTACGTTTTTATCCGCATAAAAAGATCCACGAAAAAGGAACGTTTTGAAAACGCTTTCCAAAGTAGAACAATTTGAAAACGATACTTTTTTGTATAAGTGTGGACGGAAAACTTTTTGTACCCGTATCTTTTCGAATACGCTGACGTCATTTTATCATGTGGTTTAACTTCCTGAGTACTTCAGTATGGCAAAGAAAATTATACTTTCTGAGTTGTTGACAGTATTCATCTTCTTTAATTACCTTATTCGAGCTAAATATTGCTTTTTTTTACGCCAGCTCAAAAGAAATAATTTTATTCAAGCAATAATGGCACGGGATAGTGATACTATAAGAGCAACAGCACGCTATCTATATCGGCCTTGCAAGAAGATAAAATTCTGGATTCGACTGGCAGAACGAGTGCGCGGTGGGACAACTTTGTAAACGAAGTTATTGTTCCTGAAGATAAGCGGAAAACTTTGGAACAACAAGAACAAAACCTCTTAAAGATAAAGTTGCTAAATGTTGAAGGTAAACAACCACATAAAACGCCTAAAATCGCTACAGTGTGGACGCAAAACATTTTATCCGATTCGTGTGTGGATGCAAAACAGTCGTTCTGTTTTCGATCTTAAAATTGCGTTTTCAAATTTATCCGGCATAGTATGGATGAAGCTTTAGATGCTTTCTTTTTTAAAAAATGCTTTAGATAATTAGTGACAGTGATAGTCGTGGGAGGACATTAATACAAATAAGAGACGCATAACGTTTTCTTGTAACTGTTTTGCTTGTTAGGTGGCCAAGAGGTATTCGAGCCAATGGACATTTGCTGCTCAACTCGGAAAAGGTATCTTTCTCGGCTACTCTAGTGTTGTATACCGATTAAGCCCTAAAAACTGATATGACCCGAGGTTGAAGGCCGGAGCAAACACTTCTTCCCGGCTGTAAGCAAAGCTCGTGCTTCTGCCCAGAGAACACGCGTCAACAATCGTTTAAGATAATATGTTGTGTTTAAACCAAAAACCTTATGCACCAAAAAACCTGTAAGTGTTCTTCTGTTCTTTTATTTCACGCGAACCCCATGGAACTAATTGCTGCGAGCGAACGAGCAGCAACGCTAATCGTGACGGGCTTCCTATGGTCAATGTGGCCACGCCAAGCCAGGCCATTTCGAACTCGATTTTGTTCTGGTTCACTATGGATGATTTTGTGAATATGCAAGTACGTTGGTCAGCGTTAGCCAATCTATAATTATGCGTGCGTCATATCAAACTATGCATTCATCATGTGTTTGGAAGACAAGAGTGTGTGTCGTGGGGAATTTTTGCGGCGAAATTGCAAGCGGAGGTAAGTTCAAGCAATGTCAAACGTTGATTTAATTGCTAGTGGAAGTATTCATCAAGCCGATCATCGTTTTAGCGGCGTATCTAGAGGAAGACAATGTGCTTTTATAAGTTTTTCAGCGCTGTTACGTGCAAACTCCTGCCGTGTTTCGCAGTGGACGGCCGACACAGTTGATCAGACTGATAGGCGGAGATGCCATCTTATATGTATCTGAAAGCCTTTGACGATCGTACCATTCCCGATACAGAAACATTGTCGCTGACGCATTTACCTGATCGAGTACAATGGCCTACGGTGACTGCTGGTCCAGCCAAACCAAATCAATCGGCCACTGGCAGTGGGCAACAAAGCTATTGCCTGTACGAATCGCCCATTGAGGCAACAAAGCTTCTAAGTTCTTAGGCTTTTTTATAAGCTATTTCTTTCGCTTACTTATTTCTAGAAATACGTTCATGTAACTTGTACAAGATGTAACACATGTTTTAGAAATGCAATAAAGATGATGATGAAGATATGTGGAGTAGGTTTACAGTATGTTTTTCAAATTTTTTAGTTTTACTGTAACAGTGTGTTTTTATTAAAAAAGAGGGCAAATATCTGTGTGAACGGAGAAGGGAGTAAAAGCCATTACCGTTGGTAGGTTTGATGAAAGAAGAGTAAATTTAAAATGATCTACATTTGTACCTTTAATGAGTTACAGGAGTGTATTATGTACCTAAAATCAGTTGTTTATCACAATTGGTATACATATAATATACATATTTTACTTCAGTGCTTGTAGCTGCTCCCAGCACTCCCATAACCCTTGGTTACTTCTAGTCAATATCATTTCCATGCTAGAAAGAAAATCCCAAAATGCCAATTGATTCGAATACATAAAGCCTTTTGTAAGAAGACACTTAGTGACCGTGCCTTGGAATTGCTCACCCTCGAATCGGCATTTTAAATGAGACTCTCAGGTAAACTAAACTCGCTGTTTCCCTCGAGGCCAGTCGCTTGTTAGTGAATACTATTGTCAAGCTTGGCCTCATGGAGCAGTTGTGCAATAATTTAAACGCGCAATCTCAACTAACCAAAAACGTATACTATTCGAAAGATACAACAAAGCTACTTAAAGATGAAGCGACTTCATATTTATTTGTTGGTCAAATCCAGTTCAGCCTAGCTACTCTGTACAGATTCATATCAAAGCAAGACCAAGTAATTGTATCAGATTGAACGGATCTTGTTTGTTGTTGTTGTTGTCGTTTGGCTGGTCAACTGCCAAAATGCATCCATGGCACTTATGGCAAAGTCATTTTACTTTGTTTGGTTTTTGTGATTGCAGATGTCAAAGTCAACTGGAAACTTCTTGACTCTTAACCAAGCCATCGAGAAATTCTCTGCAGATGGTGAGTGCAATCCGCTGATCGCTACTCACCTTCCCACACTCAGGCCTGCATATATATTGGAAAGAGTAAGCACCAAGTGCATGTGAAAAAGCAAGCGGCGGGAGTAGAAACGAGACACAAAACACTTCACAGTGACGCTTGCTAACATTGCATAACACAAGCTAGTCAGTAGCGGATCCAAGGGTGGGGAGGGGGCTGGGGGGTCGAGTGCTCCCCCCCCCCCTTTAGATCATTTTTTTTCCTTTTTTATTACAAAAGCGAAATTTTGCAGCAAAAATAAAGTACTAAACGAGTACGAAATTCGTCTCAAAATGCTGGAAATGGCCATTTTAGAAACTAAAATTTTGAAAAATTTCTGGGGAGCATGCCTCCAGACCCCCCTAGAAAGCTTACGCCTTCGGCGCACGTTAGTGTCCCTCCCTTTTGAAAATTTTGGATCCGTCCCTGCTATTTTCCCTACAGGAACTCTTATGAGCTTTTAGAGAGGTTAACGACCACGTACTTGTGGAACAGCAGGGATAGAAATGAGACAAAAAATTCTTCGAAGTGACGCTTGTTAAAACTGCAGGATATTCCTTATCTTCTTTACAGGACCGAAAATAAGACTCAAACTTTCGAAGAAAAAATGGACTGATATGTAGTCTAGACATTGGAAAATTTTGTTACAAGGCCATTTTCGCCATTTGCCGTTTCGTGTGTGCGTCGTGATTAGTCAGACTGTCTGCACCATAGTGACCGAAGGCTTCGAACTGTGGCATCACGGGATACGAATCAACGCCTTAAAGCGCTCGATCGCGCTCCCTTCGTATTGCTAGGTCAACTGCTTTATGTTCGAATGGACAAGCGCTTGCAAGCAATGAGAGAAATAAATGGCACGAAGCAAAGTGAATAATTTTTAGAAAACGCTTTAGTTTACTCCCTTCCACTATTTTTGTCGAATCTTTCGTGTACGTGTTTCTACAGAACGAAGAATGCGCAGTAGTGAATTTACTCGATTGAATAACGGGGTGTTTGTAGCAGCTGTGATGAGAGTGATATGTTTGATGGGCGATGTTATTGTCACCCTGTGAAAGTCTCGTATCAATGGATCCTTCTGAGCTGCTGGTAGTGCGTTAGATTGATGTGATCTCTAGCTGTAGCTGTCAGATAACACAGTTTGTTTGTAATTTAACTGTGTCTGTTTACACCATTCTTATTCAGGAATGCGCCTCGCTCTGGCAGATGCTGGCGACACAATGGAGGACGCCAACTTCGTTGAGAAAATGGCAGACGCGGGAATTCTTCGTCTCTACACATTTTTGGAGTGGGTCAAGGTAGGCAGCAATCAGGCAGCGTTAATTGCATGTTGTATCGAGGGGTATGGTATAAGCAGCAACCCGCCAAGTATTATATTGAGGACCATAGAAACTATAAGATTCTAGGGCGTGACGACTTCGAAGATGTCCGCCAAAACTTTGCTTTCTAATTCTCTTTCTGCTTCAGAATTTCTGGTATGTTTTTTGTTTGTGCTTGAATGACTGTTACATGAAGGAGCAAGATCTCTTGGTTTTACAGCTGAACTAATATTGATTTAAATTAGTGTTAAACTTTGCCAAATCTACAACTTGCATTTTATGGCGTTTTAAGTTTGGATAGAAAGAACGGTCAAGTGGTCAGCGTGGTACATTCTCAAGTACAGTAAATTCCGATTTTATTAAGTGTAATGTTTTGTCGCGTCTTTGTCGCCCATGGCATCCTATTATTTTTAGGCTCGAGAATGTTCTTGTGGGCGATGCTCGATATACCAAATGAGGTGCCATCATTAATTGTTTCAAAGTGACAGTACATTGTTGCGTTCTTTGTAACGCAACTCGGGGCTCATTGTCACTTGGTATATCGAACATGACCCGTTCTTGTTGTCGCTTACTTATGGCCGACCCTTGTAACCGAAAGTGATGTCACTTCTTCTAATACGACCTTCTTGGGAAGGGTGATTAACAGCTTATATGATGGAAATAAACAATATGAAGATAATTTTAAATGTTTGAATAAACTGATAAAAATAGAAAGATTAGGGCGACTGAGGCAGCCGTGATGAGAGTGATATGTTTGAGGGGACATGTATTGTCACCCGTGAAAGTTACGTATCAATGGATCCTTCTGAGCTGCGAAGTCACAACAAAACGTTAAACATTGTTGGTATGCGTTTTCCTGCCGTGATAACATGTTTGCCTGTTTTCGTAGGAAATGATTGAAACCAAAGATTCGTTGAGAACGGGTCCAACGGACTGCTTTGACGATCGTGTGTTTGAAAGGTGCGTGTTGATAACTCTTAAGAAATTGTATCCCAATTTAGCTTTATAACGTTTTGAAGCGTTCCATGACTGAAACAGATGCGTGTTGCTAAGTTAAAGTCTTTTAAAGAAAATTGTATTCTGAAGATCATGCCTCCATAGTTTTTTGTGTATAGTCTGAGGAATTTTTAGCTCATGTTTGGTCATTTTCTCATTTAAAACGGTATTTGATTGGCTAAGGTATTTGCACTGACATCGCAAACAGCATATTGAAGTCAAGTATTTGATCTGAATCGTTTTCCCAATCTCTCTCCTATCTCCTTCAGCGAGATCAATCGCACCATTCGTGACGCTGATGTGTACTTAGAACAAATGTTGTTCCGAGAGGCGCTGAAGACTGGGTTCTACGAACTGCAGGCATCACGTGACAAATACCGGGAAGTGTGCATCTCGGGAATGCACCGTGACCTGGTGTTCAGGTTCATTGAGGTTTGTACTTCCTCTTGGAAGAGTCCTTTCTTTCTCAGTTAAGATAAGGAAATGAAGGAGGTAAGATTTGGTTCGTTTTGCGGGAGCGTTCGTTGTTTAATTCATGGTTTTCAATCATGCAAATAAGACAAGGCGGCAAAATTTACTCGCTTTGTAGACTTCGGTGTTGATGAGATATGGTTCGTTCGTTTAAAAATTTAGTATACAAGCTCCGTTTTGGTGATTGATAAATATATCCAATTTCAGAATAGTCTGAAGAAGACGGTCTTGAAAAGTAGGACAAGGGTCTTCTACTGTGGAATAGGTGACGTTTTGGTCAGACAACATTTTGATGAATGGCAGTTAATCAATCCTAGTTGAGGCTGTGATTTGTCAGTAGTTTAGAAACATCTTAATAGTGGCAATGCTGAAGACGTTCCAAGGCTTTGATGCATCTTTATTTTTTTTATTTATTTACTTATTTACATTATTTAAACAGAAATTCCAGTTCAGCAAAGCTGGTTTAAATGAAGATTTGTAAAATAATATGAATAAGTTATAAATTACAAAAATGAAAACAAAGAGGCAGAGCATAAGAGATCATTCAAAGTATCATAAAGATGAAAGTAAACTAACTGAGATGATTAAGATCTTTGTCTATATATACGCAAGTAAAGCACAAAACAGAGTGTTTACCCCCTTTTTGCCTCTGTATCAGATGCTGTAGTTTTACTGGGGTTGAAAAATTGATCGTTCCATCACAAATACAAATCGGATTCATTTTTGTTGAGGTTCTAGATTGAGTTTTGATGTCACTAATTGTAGGTGCAGGCCCTCCTACTGTCGCCGTTCTGTCCTCATCTGTGTGAGCACATCTGGGAACTGCTCGGAAAGGTAGGACACTGTTTAGGTTTCTGTCATTTACAATTAGTGATGGGAATTATGGAAATGGTGATGGAAACTGTTATAGAGTGTGGATTACCGATGGAGAATGATAGAGGAATGAGATAGAGTGATGGATACTGATAAAGAGTAATACCTGAGTGATATAGTGCGATGGAGACTCTTAAGAGAGTGATGGAGAAATTCTAGGGGAATGATTGCCTATTGTAGACTGAAGGAGGAATAATCAGGGTCCTTAAATTTGGGTTGCGGTCCAGAAAAATCCTGAAATGAGCAAACTTTTTCACCTTTAACTGCAATTTATAATCAAAATGAGCTCTTGCCGCAAGCAGACATAATAAGCTTGATGTAACAACGTATGAAAACCAAAACGAAGGCTCGAAATTTCCCCAGAATCAAGTCTTGTAAAGCTCAATGCTGAATAAACATACAGAATAACAAAGCTTTTTGGTGAAGAAAATCCTTGAACGTGCTTGAAAAGGTCCTGGAAAAGTCCTTGAATTTCACATCCAGTTAATAGTGGCAACCCTGAATGATTTAGTGAATTTAAGGAAGCCGAAACCAATTGTAGAATTGCACACATTTTAGATTTCCTACAGATGAACGGTTACTGATTTACCTTCTGTTTTAGTGACATCAAAGTGGTCTGTTATGTTTTAACAGAGTGTGAGAGAGAAATGGAGCGATAGAGAGGAACCATAGGGTCATGTGGAGTGGTGGCTTTTGAGTTAGTCTATAAACTAACGCGACAATATATCATAAGTGTTGGGAGTGGTAATGGCCACATATAGAATGCATAACGTGCGTGTGGAGTCTGTTTGGATATACAGCTGCTCGGCAACACGCGGAGCTTCGTCAGTTCCAGGGTCGATTAAGGTGGGACAGACGGGCTTTGAAACCAAGAATGCGAACCAAGAATACAAAAAATAACGTAATAAAAAAAAGATTATAGTTGCGTTCTAGGACAGAAACACACAATTTTTACATTGCTCCTCTTCAAAGAATATTATTAACAGTTCGGTCCCCATCGAAGAGACAAGATTTTTGTCCAGAAAGTTCCATTATGCTCACAAAAAAATTAGCAAAACCAGAAAAAGCAAATAAAAAACAAAAACTAGAGGTTAAATTGGAAAAAAAATAGAAATTACAGTCATTTAATTAAAAATAGGACCTGCAATTGGGGTAAACAGTTTTCCAGTTTCTGATTCAGAATAAGGTTACACAAATAGCACTTGGGCAGATTGGTCTTAAGATATAGAAAGTTTAACGTCAAGGTAACAAATTTTTATTAAGGCATTTAATAATTGAGCGTTAAAACGTTCGAAACATTTTTGTGAGAGTACCATTGTGATTGACATGTATAACATATTGCCGGGTTCGGCGTTTATTCAGTAACTTTCAAATGTATCCCCAACAGGAAGGAAGCATTCTAAACGCGTCGTGGCCGGCGGTCGGTGAGGTGGACGAGCTCCTGTTACAGTCCTCGCAATATCTTATGAGCAGCACACACGAGTTCCGCATCAGGATCAAGAATATGCTGACAGCCAAGAGTAAGAAGGTGGGACAGCAAATTGGTCATTCAATTGATCATACATGCAGCCGGTTAAGGTTACGATTCCAAACTAAAAATCTCAAAAATCAATATACTATGTAAAACACAAGTCCGGCTGTCACTTCCGTGGTCGTTTTTTTTGTAATCGGAAGAGACATACCGTGGGTCCGCCTTAAGAATGGCTCTATTATACGATAAGAAATCCTTAAAAAGTCCCGTAAACTTTGTATCGAGGTTAGGCGAGAAACTCTGCCCTGTACACAATAGACAACGAATGCTTGGGATTTTTTCACCGCCGAATTTTGGCTCCAAGAAATATACAAGGGATTTTTCATTCTTAGGATTTCGAATAGTTAGCACAGTCGACCAATACTTAACGAACACTTCTACAAAAGAAGCCAAATCAATGGAAACTTCGATAAGCTAACGCTGGGACAGTGAATAGGAGAAATAGGACGAACGGAACGGTTAGAGCTAGTTATGCCAACGTCTGAGCAGTTTCGGGATTAGCTTTGCTATCTGACATTAGTGCAGCTGTGATGAGAGTGATATGTTTGATGGGCGATGTTATTGTCACCCTGTGAAAGTCTCGTATCAATGGATCCTTCTGAGCTGCTGGTAGTGCGTTAGATTGATTTGAGTTACACAAGGATTTTGTCCCAAAAGCCCATAAGTTATCGGTCCCTCTCCTTGTCATTATCTCTTTGACGGTATACAGCTATTTCAAAAAAGGTTGTCATAGTCAATAGTCGATACTGGAGCCGAAAGGAACTTTGGGTACTCTCATAATGCGTAATTTTGCGCCAGCGAAGTTTGTTATTGCATTGCCATGGCATTATATGATGAAACTGCATTCCACATTTGGCAAAGTCGGCGATGCTAATAGTAGAGATTATTTGTGCTGCTTGGATCCCATAGTTCCTTTCGGTTCCAGTATTGGACTATTGACTATGACAACCTTTTTT
>JAOBRG010020571.1:0-23274 GCA_027574985.1 Umimayanthus nakama | reverse complement strand
TAGATAGATAGATAGATAGATAGGTAGATAGATCGATAGATATATGGATAGATAGATAGAAAGATAGATAGATAGAAAGCATAAGTAAATAAATTAATAAATAGAATATATTAAGAATAAAAATAAAATTAACAAGAAAAAATGGAGAGGGCTAGAACTTAATGTTTGATAGAATCAAACAAAGAAATGTTTTTGCAAAGATACCATGTTTTCGTATACGCGACCTAACCAAAACGCATGCGTGTTCTAACAAATATGCTATTATGTATCAAATAATTAGGAAAAAGCAAAGCAAGTTAATGCGGTCAGACTTATAAGTTTTGTTTTAAGTTTTCTTAATCGAGTCAAATCTTCACTAGCAAATTTTGTGCGTTCCACTGTTGAGACTTCGTTACATAATCAACAGCACCATTGTCCATTTCTCTTTGGGTCCGGGGACATGCTCCCAGGAAAAAAACCCCAGAAAATCGAGATCTCCAGACGGCTGGAGTAGCATTGAAATTGTCAATCCTACCATCACCGATTTATTTTGTTATCTGTATTTTACTTAAATTTTTACGGTCCCATTAGGCGGACTATTATGGCTCTTTTTTTTGTTTGTTTTTGTTCCGGTATTTTTTTTTAGGGGGGGAGTGTGTGTGCTGGTCGGGTCAACATGATATGACCGCCACATCCGAGGTTTTACCAGTCATTCATTCATTTTAGATGGATATTACGTTATTGACCGACAGTCAGCCGTTATTTTGAACCCTGTAACATGATTTAGTAGAAACAACATGCGATACGTGTGCCACTGGATGTAGAATAATATGTCAAAAAAACTCCCAATATAAGTCGGTAAAGAATGAAATATTCAGAAGTGATAGTATCAGCATGAGAACACATTTTCAGTGTTTGGGAGTCACACTAGCCAAAAGATGACCGCAACCTTTCCGCATTATCTTACTCACTGCTCTAAAAGTTAAAACAACCTTGGAGACGCACTCCAAAATGTTCCTAGAAAGCAAAAGCTACAAATGCTAATTTTACAAGAGCGAACAACACACAGTTATTCAGTAGAGGGAGCAACCTCGTTGAGATGGAGACAGCGGATTTCCCAACTGCCGTGTTATTTGTATGGGAAAAGTCACATGTATTGTGCAAAAACAGCAGTCGTTGTTCAAAAGATTGTAAACGATGGATTGTCAAAAACACGCGTTGGAGCACTGCGTTATTGGACTGTTTGGATGGATGAACAAATCCTTTCGTGGTCAGTTGGTCTCGGCAGATAAATTAATAACACGAACACAGTTCTAAGCAATCAACAGCAGAAAATAATACTGGATACAGTGACAAATAATCTTTGACGGTTTTTTCACAAGTTCACATTTTAAGGCGAACAAATTCTTTTCAGGCGGACCTTTTTGGTCCGTGGGGGGTGTGCGATCCCACCCACCCCCCACTGCCTACGCGCCTGGCCAATTTGACGTTGAATTTCGATATGGTACGATCTTGCACAAGTGGGACGAATACCAAAGGGAAAGAATAAGGTACGCTGGGCCCTCGTTGCACAGAGCCTTCTTAAAAGGTTGCAATTTATTAGCTTTCTACACACACTTGGTACACCTTCGTTTTCTCTTGTTATTTAAACACGTGTAATGCCGGTTTAAGAGTGTTCGTTGCATTATTAGAGCAAAACCGTTTTAAAAACAATCATAACCGTTACAGTTTTCTCCACACAGTGCAGTAGTTACATTTTATTCTCAGTCTTGGAGATATGAGGTACACATATAAGTGAATTTTGCGCAAATTACAATAGTGACCCCCCGGCAATTTTTTTGGCTGACTCCGAGTTGCGTGCAGCTTGGTATCGATTGGGTTCCCGCTGATAAGATATTTGTCTTTGCCGCCTACTTGCACTGTCTTGCACTGACTTTCTCAGTGTGATGTACAGGAACTTATTAAGAGAGACAAATACAAGGTGGTTGAGGTTAGAGACATCCTAAATTTGCGGAATAGTTTGAGGTTGTTTTAAGCTCTTAATAAATATTACCTTTTTCAGGCAGTGTAATTTGCCAGCCGATTATTTTCTAGCATATTCCCTTGTCATTTGTAACAGCAATCTGACTTGTAAATTAGACAACAGACTTGAATAAATCCGATTGTTTTCATCTCTCCCGCATTGTTATACTAATTATTAAGACAAAAGTTAAACTTCCAACTGAATTTGGTCTCGGTGGCAGCCGAGATGAGGGTCCTCGCACATATGATTGGCAAGGGGTTGGGTTGAGGACATAGAATACCCCTGCAAATGTTCCTGTTGCCTTTCACCTGGAACTTGTCTAATATAAAATTAAATACTACTTGTAAATAACTGGATACTTAAAAAGAAAAAACTGGATGATAAGAGACAGCGAGAGAGAGAGAGAGAGACAGAGACAGAGACATAGAGACAGAGATTAAGCAAATCCAGTTGATATGTAACGTAATCTGTAAAAACGTATTTTGGGAAGAAAGCTGATTAAGTCCCTTTAAGGAAGAAAAATAAAAAGCGTTTTCAGTTTTAGCAGCCTTGTTGTTTGACTTGTTTTCACGAGTCTTGATCTCACGGTTGGACTCTAGAAACGAGTTTAATGGCCACACAGCTTTGCAGACAAGCTTAGATTATCTGACAGATAAATGAGTATAAAAACAAATGAGTAAATAAATTTAAGTACATAATACTATTTTTCAGTTAAAATGAAATCTTCAAAAAACGCTATTTTTGCATTTTAGTAAAAATCGGAAGCAACCGCGTCGGTTTTCATTGAGTTGAAGATATTTCTGTAACCGCTTCTAAATAATAAAGTGTGATTCTAAATATCTCAACTACTCGGCACAACTCAAGTAAGCTATATTACAACTTAAAGAAAACGCAAGTAAAGCTGATAACCTGAAAAATGTTTTGAGTTCCTAGTGTATAGTTTTTGCAGTTAGGTCAACATGCTTTTAAGCAAATTAAAATCAGTCATCATTCGTAATCTTATGCGTTCATATTACATGCGGCAGCCTTCTCTTTGCTATCTGTTTTGTATCTCTCTGTATCCCATCAAATTCCCCTTAAACAACTTAGAAATAAAAGAAACTAATGAACTCGATGTGGGTTGCAACTCTGTCGACGGTATTACAGAAAACACACGACAGTCTTTCACGCAGCGCGATTCCTTCATAGATTAACCTTGTACTTTAATCACGAATCTCAGAAGTAATTAGCAGGGAGCCGAAATTTAATAAGAACAGATTTTAATCGCATAGTCCAGAAACACTTATCATTGTGAGCACGCGTATACCTACGTGTTTCATACCCTAAGGGTGTATTTTCAGTTCAACTAGACACTTAGTTGTATTTTCCATCAACTGGAAAATTGTATTGGATTTCTTAGTTTAACCTGAAGACATTTTGTTGTATTTTTCTACCAGTTGAGACAATTGTTTCTTGCTATCCCACAACGTAAACTATTGGTTCGTTATTGAAAATATATCTAGAGAAGTTACCTGGTTGATAGTTATAATCCATTAGAATTGTATCAAGAAAAAAAGTGAAAGTAATCCATGCAGATAAAGAAGTTGCAGAACTTTCTTCATGCTAGATCAGTTCTAAGGGTTTATTTCCTGTTAGTTACAATCTGATGGGCAAAGTCATGTTTTTTGTTAACGTGACTTCTGATATTGTGGGCTCCAAAACGATAAACGACAGGTTTCTGGCTGGGTTTTGCGAGGTAATCCTCTTGCACCGCATTTTAGCATAAACGCAGCATACAGCTTTGCACGGTCAATAGTGTCTTAAACAGCCATGCACGCATGCGCTATAAACGGGCATATGCATTAACCCTTGCGCAAAAATTCGATGCACACTATAAATCCTGATTGACAAAAAATCTATTCTGTTTGCACCCTTTTTGGTATAAAACAAGCATATCCTTATACAAACAATACTTTTTACGAACAAACCGCAATTAAAACCTCATTCTGTAGATTAAGACCAGTCATTTTGAGAAACCATTAAATTCAAAAATACAAAACTTGTTTTAGTAAAATGATATTGCTTGTTTTGCTAAAGAATAAAAGTTAGACACTGAAGGGATTTTTTCAGAGCTAGTGAGAATCAATAGTTTACGTGATGTTGAAGAAGAATTTTTCAAACATAAATGAATGTATTTGATAACACATTAAAAAGCAGTGGCTAATTCGTTTTGACGTGGCAATAACCGTATATAAAATATACGAAATGAGGGAAAGATTATTTTCAAAGTTTACGATCTCCTCACGGTAAACAAAATTAATAATTCAAGGTAGGCATCGGGTCTATTATTGTTTGAACAATTCTATATTTGAAAGAGCTTCGTTCACAGTATGAAAACGATAAAAACCTCGCGACCCACTGCCTTTCCATGCTGATCGTAGATATTCTTCTGAAAATGTTAAGTTCTCTTTCAATGATTCATACGCACAACTCTTTGGAAAGTAATCCCTTTTTTATATATCAGAAAACAATTTAAAGATATCGTGAAATGAGATAACAATGTTTTGTTTAGTAGACTGAAGTAAATATAAAAGTATTCGGATGAGTCATGTTCTTTGTCCATTTTTGTGCTAGTGCTCAATTACTGAGATGACTTTTCCGATTGCTAATGCAGAAGAAATGATTGGCAATCAAACAATCCGGGATTGTAGTGTTTCACACGGACGAGGATTTTTCTAAACATTACATCAATATTGCATGATCAGCGAGCAACCTGTAGGCGCGGTGTCCCTCCAATTACCATAATCGGGATTTAATTCGCGTAACGCGCGGCAGCCCAGCGGGTCACCAATTCGAATGCAAATTGATCCTTCAGTTTTGTCAAATCCCACATATCAGCCTCACAAAACAGCCTGATTGGTTTGTGTGGACTGCTCGGAAAAATTTCAGATACATTCAATTACCAGCGGAAGCTATTTAAACGTGAAGTTGAATTTCCGCAGATCGAAACCTCTCACGCCAAACTTACCAGCAACAGACGGTGAATGGAGTCCGTGTGATCATCTCTTGCAGCAATCGAGCAAAATTGAAGAATCAACCGCTTTATCCGTGGCCAATATCTGTGCACCTCTAACTCTTGTTCATTATGTCCGTTCCCATTCATCTTGACGGAGAAACCAATTTTCAACACGATCCTAACCATGTTCATGACAATGGCGATGTTAGGATAGTCATAAATGGGGAAGAGAATCTGCCGCACTGTACTGGCAACCTCCAAGCGTTCTGTGTACAGTGCAAGCGGGACATTACAGTTGTCTATGTCAAACCGGGAAGTAACGGACAAGTTACGGAGGGAGCCATCAGATCCTGGAGGGATAAGGAAGGCTTTTATCACGAAACTGATGATTACGACAAATGTAGAAAGGACAGCAACTATGAAAGTTGCAAGCGGTTGTTGAAAGGACAGAAGAGAAAAAACAAAATCCAAGCATTGTGGTCACAGTTCTTGAATGACTGTACACTTCACGGGTTTCATTATTGCTTTGGCGCTCACAATAACCCACCGTTTAGACGTATTATTTGGATTCTACTCCTCTTGGGAGCATTTGCCCTCTTCTTTGAGAAGTGCACAGAGAGTGTAATCAACTTCTTTGAATATCCATTTACAACAACAACTCTCCTTATATACGAGACTAGCCTCGTTTTCCCGGCCATCTCGTTGTGTAACTACAATGACGCAAGGATGTCGAAAATGAATGGAACTTTGATGCACGAGGTATACGTGAGAAAACTACGCGGGGAAAATGTGACTCATCTACAACGTCTTCTCTCTGGCGAAAAAATACAAGAAGCGCTTTCTGGTAGCGCTCACTCGCACAGTGAGATGATAACACTGTGTAAATGGAACGAGGATTTTAACTGTAGCCATAAAAATTTTACCATTTTCAAGAATGCACATGGCGATGTTTGTTATACATTTAACTCCGGGCAGAACAAGAAACCACTGGTTAGTTTTAACACAGGCGAAAAAAAGGGATTACAATTGCAGATTGATGTGCAACACTATGACTATTACTTTGGGGTAAATAGCGCGGGTTTTAAGGTTATACTGCATGACCAAGAGGAGACGCCGGTTCGTATGCAGGGCTATTCAGTGGCACCTGGATTTACAACATACATCGAACTCAAGAAGCGACAGGTGAGTGATTCTCTATTTGCTAAATTTTTAAGCTAAGTCACAATTTTTATTTTTCCATAACGCGATAAAGCGCGTCGTTTTGAGAAACGTTTTTGTGTTTGCTCGCCGCGATACACTTTCCTTCAAGCACACTTTCCTTTTTACACGTTATAATGCTTCGTTGAAAAACCCCTTATCTAAGTTGCCATTGATTTTCATTTACATTTAATTTTAAAGTGTTTTGTGTGATTTTCACTTAAAGTAACACTTATCTGAGATAGAGTAATTATTCTTTGTCATCCCAAAAGCAAAATTGTTTAGCATGAATTGGGCTACCTAGTTACCTCAACTCATGGCTGATTGGGTTTTTGTGTTGATTGGTTGCACATAATTTGCGTGATTCATAAAAACATAAACAATATATTTCTTATTTTTTGAAACTTTGTAAAGTAGACTTTTTATAACTTTACCTTATCAAGTACCTTTTCAAAATATGAGCCAGAAAGCTGCTTTAAGAGATACTTATGTGCATGAGTGTGCAATAATATATATTAGCTTGAGAGGCAAAAACTATAAGAAATAGAATATTTTCTTTGTTGAACATTTTGCTGCAAAACAATTTGTACTATATTTGTAAGTTTAATCCAAAACATTCTCTTTTGTCAGGTTCCGTTTTTAGTAACACTTGTAGTTCTATGTCGTTACTTTGCTGAAGTTTGTATTTTTTGCCTTTAGATACATAGTTTGTTCTGAAGAAACTAGGATTTTCCTTTTTCTACACATATTGTCTTGCCAAAAGTACGAGAATAATTGTTGGTTATATTTTCCACCTGCCTTATCTACTTAATTCAGATTTTTAAAACAACAAGAACTCCAAGTTTTACGATACTTATTAGGAATTGAAACACCTGAGTTTAGTCTAACAGACAGCAGTGATCTCTTTCTGCTTTCTCCATTTTCTCAAAAAACAAAAAACGAAAGTTTGCGAAGAAGCAAGACTAAGAGCAACGTCGTTTCCATCCAATTTGTCTAGCAAGCGTGGATCATGCTGTGAACTATTGCGGTGCCCCGCAACGTCTGGAGCTGGCCATTCGCTTGTGTTTTATTTTTAAGATATGTGCAAGTGAAGTGTTAATAGTCACCTAACAAAATGTCTGACTAGTTTTAAAACGTGTAAAACCAGAAGTCCTTAGGATTACCTGGAAATACGAAGACATATCTTGCTAATACTAAAGTAATCATTTCCCGAATTAAAAATAACATCTTACATAGAGCTGATCATTTCTACCAAATTAAAAGGGTTTTAAAACAACAATCTTAACGTCTCTCGCTTTATGTTGCAATATACCTAACATTTTTATAATGCCTGTTTAAAAGAAATAAGACTTTGTTTTCCTTTCTTTTTTCCTCACGGTTTAATTTCGTACCTACAAATAATGTATTCAATGCTTGCAAGGATAGGCAAGCAAAAGTGAAATGGTGTAAAACAATAACAAAGCAGAAAATATTCAACCAAACTGGATCGTTCTGCACCGTACAGTGTTTTGTAAAAACAATCTCAGTTTCACAGTTTGTAATTCACACAAGCATCAAATGAAAAGTATCTGCATTGTGATATTTCACACTAAGTCTTGAAGGTGGTTCGATTGTTTTTACTGGCAATACGTATATCAGTTCGAGCTTCGCCTTTTGTAAGATGGCAACAAAAATGAAAAGCTCTGCAGTCGCCTTTTGCTGATTGCTGCACCTTGTACGTAGGTTTTACTATAGGGAATGATTGATAAAGAAAAGCAAGCTATACACAGAAAGTGCAAGTCTGAAAGAAAGAGTGCCACCAATGTTGAACTCAGAGAAGTAGCTGTTCATCTAACTCGTCGCTCATCCAAGTCTTGCTACAACTGATTACAGACAAACCTTTTTCATTTGCATCGTGTTACATGAACAATCGAAATTAAAACTACGTTTCAACTGTATTTACATACAGTCTGTTCTATATTTAGTTTGAAAGCTGGTGCTCTGGTTTATAAATTTAAGTGTTATTGAAATCCACTACTGCGAAAATAGTCACATAAAAACAAGACAAATAGTTTACATATTTTTTTAAGTGTTTACAAGAAGAAATCTTAAAACTTTTGATTGTTAACAACACGTTAACCTATGATTTTACAACATTATTTCGAAACTTTAATCTTGTCTGGTTAAAATTGCGGACAAATTCATTTAATTTTTTTTAAATTTCAACTAACAGAAAAATAACTATTCTGAAAATGTTGTTAGGATCTTTGAAATCGACCCTCATGCATCAACAGAAACTATTTCTCAAAAATGAACGTTTTCGCTAAATAACCTCCTATTCATTTTCTTTTTGAGAGGCAAAGTCCAACTGTCGAAAGTAGGAAAAAGTATTTCTATATGATTGTTTTTTTGAAACTTTTAGTGACATAAAAATTAAGTGAAGTCAAGTTTGAAGTTTAATTATTTTCTTTAGGAGCATTGGGAACTGTTTGTCGTGATTCTGATAGACTGACAACATTTGGAATACAGCTATTTTTTGTCGTGTCAACAACATAAAACTGACTTTGGCCGCGTTTTATTGCTAAAAGATTACCGTAAAATGATTTTACCGAGAGATCAGTTGACAAAAAGTCTTCTATCAACATCGTTTTTCTCAAAAATAAAAAATCAGGTGCAAATTCGAAAAAATCACAATGAACGTGTTACAAATCTAGGCTCCTTAGTTTTTTTTTATAGTGATCGTGTTTTGATATTAGAACGTACCTGGCCATTTTACATTCATTTTGTTGCCAGAACTGATTAGCAACGTAAAGAACAGACTAATGTGATTAGTTTTTAAAGAATAAAAACAGTTTGAATATCTTGAACAATTTTTTATGCAAGTTTTAATATTAATGATTACATATCTCTAGAATCCTCCCGGAGCAAGCTTAAAAGTTGCACCCATTTCTTCAATATCGATCTACTTCAGGCATTGTTGTTAATGCATCAGAGTACGACTTGCATTTTATCCTATCATTTTACAAAGGGACCCGCACACAAAAGCACTCAATTTTGTTTTTAGCGGTACTGTTTGGACAAAGAAATAATTTCAAAGTCGGCTGGGATAATGAGTCGTTCTCCAAAGCCACAAACCGTCACTATCGCAAAGAAGACATAACAAAATCTTTCCACTATTACTAGATTCGCGCTTATTCTTAGTATCTATTTGTTTAAAGTTTTAGGTTGATGCAGAAAGCTTTTAAAATCTATAAGTAAACCAAGGGAAACAGTTGAAAGAAAAGAACGGTACAAGTTTTCACCAGTAGCTAAAAGCGAATTTCGGCAGTGCCAAGGTACTACGAGTTAGGGTCAATCTTTCCGTCTCCTTTTCGATTTATTGGTCAAAATTACATGTCATAAAAATGATCAGTTTGTACGCATATATGAAAACTGCGTCTTAAGTTCATTGTCTTCTCTGTACATATGGTAAAACTTGTCCTTTATATTTTAGCTTTACTTCTGCTAATTAATTTGTTTATAATTTGATAAAATAGAAAAGATTGAAGAAGGGGACTTTTACGAGTGTCGGCATCTTTGAACCTGCCAAGAATACAAAATAATCTGGAGTTCCATTTACGACATAGCGAGTTTTGTGAGTCAACCTGTTTTAGTCTATAAATCTCATTATTGAACCAAAAACAAAGCATAAAAATATTTTCTTGAAAAGGGTTTATGATGGAGCAAACATTTTAGATGCTATAGCTTCCTTATAAAGAAGAAAGTTTTTGCGGCAAAAATATATTCGAAAGTGGCGCAAATCTCTGTTGTGCAGGTGCAAGGAGGTGTAGAGATGGGAGGAATTTGCTTTTTGTGTTAGTCTTAAGAGAAGTTTGAAGCTTGATGTACTCAAAGGCAATATTTCGGGTTTATAAAATAAAATTTTCGACCTTGGCTCCTTGTGTAATAATCGTGTATTCCCTTTTGAAGAGACCGTTATAACTAAGCTTGTTGTTGTGGAACTGATCTGCGACGAAGTTATGAGTGCTACACATTGGGAAATGGCGGGCAAAATGATAAACATTGTTTATACAAACAATTTTCTTTTGACCGCTTGTGACCTGTATTTGTAACAATGAACGAGGGCTCTTAAATAGCTAATCTTCAACTCGAACGATTGGCGAAATCCATCATATTTTGAAATTTCAAAATTTTTTCATCTTTTTAGATAATAAAAATATCATCAAAAAGGTTTAGTTTTAGATACAAAAAATATGCGATGTTGTTAATTTGAGTAGAGTTAGATATTTCCCAAGTGAAACTGTTTCTTAACATACTAATTGGATGAGCTAAATCCGTGTGAACGACACACGCATTTGGAATATGCTTTTTGCCTTAAGCGTGAATATTTTTAAACATTCGAAAATTGAAAAAATGTAAAATAAATTATTTAGAAATTTTTCATTTCTGTTTTGATGAGTTATGTACCAACTCAAAGTGCGAAGGAAATGTATTGTATAAATACTCGTCACTTTATAATTATTGTACGATAGAGCAGAATAAAATATATTAGCAATCTTCCGTTGGAGGAAAAATTGTGCCAAAAGTGATCACCCGTTAAGTTTTGGTTCTGTAGAGAAACAGGAATACTAAATGCTTAACACTTCAGAACGCAACGTTTCATAGTTCATCGTCATAAAACAATCAATAACTTAAGTTTTGAGAGCAAATTATTTTACTGTTCAAGGAACCAGGCTGGTTTGCTTTTGTTCTCTAAAATAATGTGCCCTATTAAAGAGTGGAAACTTTAGACATCTTGAAGGAAAATTTTATCACAATAACTCATTCTTTTTTACGATTGCAAAGTTGACAGTGTTGGTTCTTGGATTTCTGTCTGTCTCAAAAATTCAAAATATGGATTTAATTGAACGCCGGCGAGTCATACCTTGTTGATATTGTATCTTTTGCTAAAACAAATTTGATTTGCAGAGGTCAACATTGAGCTGCAGCGGTAATCTAAATCCAATTTGCTGTTCATCAAACAACCAATATTAGCTGGTGCTAATTCTTGTAGAGACAAGATTGTGGTATCTATTGTAAATAAAAGGTTTATCTCTTTCCCAATATAATAAATGGATGTCGTACACAGAGAAGTGCACTCACTTTTCTAATATTCTTTTAAGATATTAACAATAGTTTCTTCATCTGCTATGAAAACTTCATTTTACTTCCATTATTATAGAATGGCATGGATGCCCACGCACGAAGGCACAACGCCGATTAATTTTACTCCAGTAAACTGTTTGAAGCTAAAATTGGTCGATGTGAATCTGGCTAAATTGGAAATGTGTACTGCAAGCTTCTTTCTGCATGTTTGGAAAAGCAGGTTAATGGTATTCAAAAATTATGCTAATTCGTTAAGTCTCAGATCTATTTCGTCTTTTCCCCTTCAAATTGCTGACCCGGCCTATAGGACGGGCTTAAAGTTTGTTTTTAGGATGAGAAAAGCTTAAGCATTAGACATTTAAGTAACAAGGAAGAAGAATAAGGATTGCCAAGTCACGTGTGGGATGAGATGAAGAAGCCTACAACAGTGCGTTTCCTTGTCTTTTTTCTGCTTATTCAATTTACGATTGTAAAACCTGCATTAAATTAAATGTACATGTACAGCAAAGGTCTTTCAAACTATACATTATGTCTTGGAGAGAATTAGCTTTTTGAGTCAAACCGTGGCTCCGACCAGTGCTCTGTAATAGAGGTTTGTAATTTTTTTAGTCTTAATTTATCATAGGAATAGGCTCAATAGTAAAGTCGTTTCAGTTGGCAGATCCTCGGGCAACATTTACCTTCTGCCCAATTACGCCCCCCCCCCTCAAAAACAGAAAAAATGTAAATAAGTTTCCGTTCAGTGAGGCACTGTAATTTTCACTTTGAAGCAATGGTCAAAATTCCAAAATGTGACCATTCAGCTAAAAGCTGTCGACCAATATTACTGGTGGTAATAGTTTTTGAGGAAATACTGATTTGTTGGTATTCAAATGAAAGATCTTGATGATCACGTTCTATTGGTGGCATTTGCTTTTAACTCTGAACCAATGATATCACTGAAGAACGTTCACGCATTAACTTCGTAACTCTGAACCAACTAATGGTCGAAAAGCCGAAGTGGTGGAACACTCAAATGAAAGCTTTCAATGACCGCAATCAAATGGTACTAAAATTTAAGTATCAAATGATAAAGTAGACTAGATCCATCGGTTATTGTCTTTGTTTAGTTTTTTACTTAAAATATATAAAATAATAAATAATATTTTTTACGTCTTAAAGTATCTAGCCATGGGACTAATTGGGGAGTCGGCACAGATCTCGGCGCTAAGGCTGATGTTGAAAAACCGTTATTAGTGCACTTAGCAACATATAAACAATTGATTGATGACAGCTAATTGTGCAAGCTAAGTACCTTCGGATTAAGTTTGATTTTTGTTCACATGTTGTTTTATATTGCTAAGGCTCGACAAAGTCACATCTAATAACGGTTTTTCAACATGAAAACTCATGAGTTCAACAGAGTAGAACACATACACATATATACATGCAAACACACCTCGTCGGCATCCTTCCGTCTTAGGAGACGATGGAGTAGTTCCGGGTTGGGTCAGCGGCATCTGCGGAGGTGGCTGTGTAGCCCGACCCGTGAATCGCAGTCTCTCTGGCACTTCACACATATAAAAGTTAATGGTTGTTGTGGTTGGCAGTCCCTCTTCTTTCGTCTCGCTCTCTTCTCTGCGAGGATTTCGTTTCTGGCGTCTTCGCCCACATGCACTCCCTTTCTTACAGCCAAGCGCCATAATGCGCGGTCCTCAGCGAGCCTCTCCCAGGAGAGAACGTCTATCTGGCACTGTTTTAGGTCCCTCTTGCACACGTCTTTGTAGCGGAGGCGGGGGCGCCCAGTCGGCCGTGTACCCACTGCCAGCTGACCGTACAAGAGGTCCTTTGGAATGCGTCCATGATCTATCCTGCGGACATGACCGAGCCAGCGCAATCGTCTCTCTCGCAGGATACTCATCATGCTTTTCATGCCCGCTTGCTGCAGGACTTCCACGTCTGTGGCCCTGTCCTGCCAGCAGATATGGAGGATGCAACGCAGGCATCTTAGGTAGAAGCTGTTGAGTCTCCTCTCCTGCCTCGCGTAGAGATTCCAGGCCTCGCTGCTGTAGAGGAGTGTGCTGAGGACGCAGGCCTGGCAGACGCGCAGCTTGGTCTTCACCGTGAGGCTCGGGTTGTTCCAAACCCTCTGATGAAGTTTTGACATGACTGCTGCGACCTTCGCGATCCTGCTGCTGATCTCTGCCTCCAGCGCGAGCGAGCTTGAGATGGTAGACCCGAGGTTGGTGAAGTCATCTACAGCCCTCAGCACGTGCCCGTCGATGGTGATTGTATGGGGTGGTCTGTGCCCTGCGCCATGACGTTCGTCTTCTTCAAACTGATGGTGAACCCGAACTCCTTGCAGGCGTGGGAGAACTGACTGACAAGCTGCTGCAGACCGTCCTCTGTGTGTGATGCCAGGGCTGGGTCGTCTGCAAAAAGCATCTCGCGGATCAGCACCTCTGTTACTTTGGTCTTGGCACGGAGGCGGGCGATGTTAAAAAGCTTGTCGTTGACCCTGGTGTGGATGTATACTCCCTCGCTGCAGTCCTTGAAGGCGTACTAGAGGAGTATGGAGAAGAAGATGCCGAAGAGAGTCGGCGCAAGGACGCAGCCCTGTTTTACCCCGCTGCTGACAGAAAAGGCCTCGGAGGTGGCGCTGTTGAAGCATACTGAGCTGTGCATGTTTTCGTGGAATGACGGCACCACAGCAAGCAGATGTTGGGGGCAGCCGATCTTCTGGAGGAGTTTGAAGAGTCCGCTCCTGCTGACCAAGTCAAAGGCCTTCGTTAAATCGATGAAGGCGAGGTATAGATGCATCTGCTGCTCTCGGCACTTCTCTTGAAGTTGGCGCAGGGAGAATACCATGTCCAACGTTGACCGGCCGGCATGGAAGCCACACTGGGACTCTGGGTAGAGGTTTGCAGGCGAGCTAAGGCGATACGTGCGAAGACCTTCCCTACGATGCTGAGAAGGGAGATCCCCCGGTAGCTATTACAATCGCTTCTGTCGCCCTTGTTTTTGTAGAGAGTTACAATGGTTGCGTCGCGCATGTCCTGAGGGATGTATCCTTCCTCCCAGCATCGGCAGAGCAGTATCTGTAGGTGCTCGAGAGAGCAGGTTTCCCACTCTTCAGGACCTCAGCTGGGATGCTGTCACTGCCTGGAGACTTTTCGCTGGCGAGGCTGTTGATGGCTTTGCTGAGCTCCTCCTCTGTAGGCGGGGTGTCAAGCTCCTCCATCACAGGTAGATCAGGGATGGCAGCAAGAGCGGCGTCAGTGATCACGTTCTGCGTGGCATACAGCTCCAGGTAATGCTCTGCCCAGCACTCAAGCTGCTTGGCCTGGTCCGTGATCACTTCTCCTGTCTTCGACTTGAGTGGGGTGGACTTGCCGGGGGCTGTCGCTTTCTTGATGCCCTCATACATCCCTCTCGCGTTCCCGGTGTCAGCAGTGGTCTGAATACTGCTGCAGAGGTTCAGCCAGTAGGTGTTGGCGCAGTGACGGGCGGTCTGTTGGGACGCTTTCCAGGCAGCCTTGAGGTCGGCGAGCGTGGAGAGGCTTGGTGTGGTCTTGTAGGCAAGCAGCGCTTTCCTCGTCTCCTCAGTCACAGGCTCCATCTCTTCCCAATGTGCTTCGAACCAATCAGCGTTCTTGCGTGCTTTCTTCCCGTAAGTAGACTGCGTCCCGGAGGTGGGCCCACTTGGACTCAGTGGCATCGTCTTCAGACGTCTCCCTAGCGAGGGTCTCGTCGAGACAGTTCAGAAAGTGCTGCGTCTTGGCGGGGTTTGAGGTGCAACACGTGTTGACCCGTGGCCGACCCTTCTTCTTGCTGTTGTGTATTTTCCGTGGAGCAATGCGCACTTTGCTGGCGACGGGAGAATGGTCAGTGTCGCAGTCTGCACTAAGGAAAGTGCGGGTGAGGAGGACGCTGGCAAGGTCTCTGCATTTGGTTAGGACTAAATCCAGCCTGTGCCAACGGCGAGAGCGTTGGTGTCTTCAGGAGACCTGGTGGATTTCCTTGCATGGGAAGGAAGTGTTGGTGACACACAGGCCATGGTAGCAGCATAGTTCCAGAAGGCGCTGGCCGTTGTCGTTCATCTTCCCGCGTCCGTAGGCACCGACACAGGAGGGCCAGGCCTCACGATCAGCTCCCACTCTGGCGTTGAAGTCACTGAGGAGATAGAGGGCATCAGTGCTGGAGATCCGGGATATCGTTTCATCCAGAGCTTCGAAAAACTGGTCCTTGTCCTCGGGAGCTGCGCAAAGCGTGGGAGCGTACATTCTGACGATGGTGGCTGGGCTGGTGGACGTGGACAACTGAAGGTTCAAGATCCTCTCTGTGCCTGCTGTGGGGGGCTCAATGGAGGTGACTAGAGTGTTCTTTACGGCGAAGCCGACGCCGTGCAGGCGTGGCTCCTCAGGGGGCTTGCCTTGCCAGAAGAAGGTGTAACTCTCTTCTCGTAAAGTGCCACTGTCTGCCAGCCTCGTCTCCTGCAAACAAGCGATGTCCACTCCCAAACGTGACAGCTCTTTGTCGATGATGGCTATCTTTCTGGTGTCGTCGACCTGTTGGATGTCGTTGGAGAGGCCAGGACACATAGTCCCGATGTTCCAACTAGCGAAGCGAAGACAGGGAGTCTTCTGTGGTTTCCTCTTTCTTTTCGTGTTGCCTGGTGCGGTTGTTTTTTGGCCCACTCTTCGATTTGAACTCTACTCTCCACGCACCCAGTGGAGCAGGTGAGCCAAGGCGGAAAAGCACCTAATTGACTGGGGGCTGCCCAGCTTGAGGCGGGCGGTAGCTGTTCAGTAGGACTACGAGGGTACCTCCCACCGACAGAGATGGAGTGTCCTCTCCAGTGGAACTACAAAGCCTGGGCAGAATGTGTGGGAGGCCAGCTGTTGTCCAGGCAGCAAGCCCCCTCCCTCTCCACGCAGCTGGCGGATCCAAGGGAAAGACAGGTGTCGATACAGCTTGGGCACCAACGGCGTCGCAGGAGTTGCAGGAATGACAGTTGTCAAACCGCCTTCGGGACTCCAGCTCCAGATTTTCTGTCGGAGTTTACTCCCCTAGCCTTTCCCAAGAATGGGTTTACCGCAAGGCAGCGGTGGTGTCCACCCAGATATACCACCGGGTACTCGGTCGCGCCCATAGCAAATTCAGTAGAAACAGGGGGTACCACGAGAAGGTATTGCTATGGACACAATAATGTAGGAAAGGCCATATGTAAGTGACCCCCAAACCTGGCAAGCCAGGCAGGGGTCCAGCGGCGATCACTACACCTGGGAGGGAGAGGTACAACGCATCACTTCTCTTTGTGAGCGGGACGTCCGGCCCAGACCTCACACCCCCCTGCAAACACACCTACATACATACATACATACATACACACTTGCCATATATTTGTTCAAACACGCAATAATACGCATTAACAATATATTTCATACAATCATGCATACATACATATTTAAATATTTCTGACAATTAAAATACTTAAGTTTATAGGTTATTAGACAAAATGCCAGAATGAAATTAATTTGTTTTGCAGGTCACCAATCTACCATCTCCTTACAAAACGCAATGTGCAATGCCTAAGCTAAAGTATTTCCCAAATAGCCGCTACACCAAATCAAAGTGTTTTTTAGACCGTCTGACGCAAGATGTGGTAGGAAAATGCAAGTGCAGGGACTGGTTCATGCCAGGTGAGTTGTGGAGGCATACTCACACTTACACCAACACTCACACTCACGCTCACACACACACTCACACTCACACTTACACTCACGCACACACTCACACTCGCACTTACACCAACACTCACACTTAAACTCAGACTCACGCTCACACTCACACTTACACCAACACTCACACTTGCACTCACACTCACACTCACGCTCACACTCACGCTCACACTCGCACTTGCACCAACACTCACACTTACATTCACACTTACACACACACTCACACTTACACCAACACTTACACTCACACTTACACTCACGCTCACACTCACACTTACACCAACACTCACACTTACATTCACACTCACACTCACACTTACACAACACTCACACTTACATTCACACTCACACTCACACTTACACAATACTTAAACTTAAACTCTCGCTCACGCTTACACAACACTCAGACTTACACTCGCATTCACACTTACACTTAAAATCGCAATCACAATCACTATCACAACCACATTCATAATCACAATCGTTATCATAATCTTAATCATATCATAATAATAATCATTATCATATTTCTTGTTAGTAGTAGTAGCTACGTGGTTATTGAAGTGTTACGAACACCTCTGCGGTGTTTCCAGGTGAATCAAGGGTTTGTTGCAGCTCGCCATAGTGTTCTTACCAAGACCGCTGTTTGCTAGGCTTGGCGGCCACACATAGCACTGGTGAACGAGTGCATCGTTATTGACATTGCTGTACCAGGGGATACTAATAATAGAAAGAGAATATTCTGAAGTACCTTAATACTGCAAGAGAAACTGCACGTCTGTGGAACATCAAAACGATGTGGTTCCAGTGGTGGTTGGATTGCAGAAAGTAGCGTTACTGGGTTCTGCAAAGCTCCTTGGAAGTGTGCTTCAGTTGGCGCCTAAGGCTGTGAGATACAGTCTGCTCTCAGTTTACTCAGTGGGCCAACAACTATATAAGCTTAGATTTATTAAAAAATATAATTAATAGTAATAATGATAATTACAATAACAGTGATAATAATAAATAATAACAATAATAATAATAATAACAATAATCAATAATAGTAGTGATAATTATAATAATAGTAATAATAATAATGCTAATAATTAAGATATTCTTAATCTTAACAAAAACAAAAATAATATCAAATATAAAATAATAATAGTATAAATATGATAATATAAACAATGTTCTTTTTGTGCATAAACAAAATCCTGGTAGCTGCAAAAGTTGATTAGCAGTTTGTTTCAATATCAGGGTTAGACTTTACACGATAATATTGAAACCTTTTCCAAGTTTAGCAGATCAGACCAAAAATACATGAGATTAATGTTTATTTTGTATTAACAGGAAAAGCGCCAATTTGTTCCATGCCCGATTTGTTAAAATGTCTGTGGCCCAGATGGGGTATGTATTCATAGGTAGCTTATGGAATAGTTTTGTTAGAAGTGTCACAAGACAATGATAGCAGTAGACAATGTTTTTTGGCATTTCCACTGTTGTAACGCAAGTACTCTCGTTCCTCTCAGATAGTATACATTGAGTGTTGATGCTAAATATTATCGGTATTTTTTGACGGTGTTATTAAGCGATATAGGGGAGAAAATCTGCATCGCTCTTGGGTTCTGCTTCCTGCAGAAACTCAAAAACTGTGCACAGAAATGAAATTATCAGACGATGTGGTAACGTTGGGCGTTATGATGCGATAATACTAGCAACTATTCACCTTAACTTATCGCATTACAAGTTGAAAAGTATTGTTGAGATTAGATAGCACCCGTTTGGACAATGCGTCACTCAGTTCTGAAAGTTCTCTGGGAGTTTTCTGTTGAAAGCTGTTGTGTAAACCAAGTTTTGTACCTGTCCACAACTAATTTCAACGTTTTTGCAACAACAGAAAACGTGCTGCAGAGTAAAATTTGTGTAGCACTACTCGCAAGAGAACACGCTAAACACTGCAGGAGTCGTTGCCCGTGTTACCGCACCAAGAGCCAGACTAACTGAACTGTAATCGTCTCATGATTCGGTTGACCGTGTAGCTACAGATCTGATTGAGTTTTATTTCTTTTTATAAATGCGCTCTAAATTGTTTTCTAGTGTGGTTCCGTGATCTAAAAATGGACAAATGCCCGGTGGCTTGCGAAAGCATCGAGTTCAGTGCCCAGCTCTCATACGCACAGTATCCCTCCAACGTGTTCGCTGACGAGCTGGCTGAGCAACGAGGATTGAATCTCGGATCAAAGGAAGCGAACCGATTGTTTCTCAGGTAAAACACGAACTAACAATTAATAAAGTACGATAGTAAAGAAATGAAGATCAAGCGACATTTTAAAATAAACTTAGGAATGATTCACCGAGATGTTACAAGGAAAACCTCGTTGTTTATAAGTTTAAGAATTGTGACGGTAAAATAAATATCCGTAGTGTGGTGATGGTGTAAAATCACAGCTTCGCTGAACAAGACCGGTCTAACTAGAACTGGTCAATGACCTATGATTTTTTTTTTATCAAAATTCGAATTAAGCACAATTTTTTGCAGATAAAATGTAATTGGGTTTTCCGCTCGGCAATTTTCACCTGTGATATGTAAGTTGTTGTAGTAAAGCTGAAACCGCCGGTGAAAATAAACAAACAAACAAACAACTTTTCTTTTGTTTATCTTACTTTCTTTCTGCATCCATTGAAAGCCGCAGTGTCACACATAACTGCTACCAAGTGAAATTCACTCAACAGCCAGTCGTGCGAAGAGTGCTGTTAACTTGTGGGTTTAGCATATCAGCCTTTGCTGAGAGCATAATTCTAGTAGAGTTTTGATACGTTTAGGAGCATTAACGTAATAAGCTACAATGATTCTGTTCGGAGGCTACGGTGCTTTTTGGTTTTATCTTGTTTACCGAGTTTAAATTGTGTGTATATGTGTTTTTTGTCATGCATATCATGTTAATCTGGCTATTTGCAGGGACAATCTACTGGAGTTGTATATATTTTACGAGGATTTAACGTACTACGCAGTCAACCAGGTTCCAAGTTATGACCTCTACGGGTTGCTAGGTAAGAATTGTAACTGATTTAACTTTAGGGGCATAAAAGTTGGTTTTAATTTGGTTCTCCATGAACAAATAACTAAAAACGTATAAGATGTTAACGAGCTATAAGACTTACGAGTTACAAAATGAAGCAGTTGGCTTGTTTACATTTTGAGGTTTGTCATCGTTTTTCATCGTTTCATGTGTTAGGCTGCTACCGTTTGCACGTCGTATCGTGGTTGGTTGTTGTATATCTGAATAAGGAATTCTACGTGCAGGGTTTTTCATCGGCATTTTCGTCGTTGGGAATAATAAATGGCAAGAGACATGTCAGCCTTTTCAAAATGAGTCACGGCGGTAGGTTTTATACGAACGCCATGATAGAGTCATCGGGGGGAGTCCTTTGGGTAGCTATCTGTACTGTAGTAGAGGTTCTGATGTTTTGTTGGTCGAGCTAGCTACGAGTCAGTTTAACAGTTAGATTCAAACAGTGCAATTAGTTTGGATTCCTTCACAACTAAGGTTTTTGTTGCTAATTTCATATTTGATTTTACCAGGTGACGTTGGAGGACAAATAGGTTTGTTCCTTGGAGCTAGTATCTTGACAGCGGTTGAATATTTCGACTTGCTAGCAATGGTTATCTACACCAGGTACAAATACCGAAACTCCAAATAATGGGCCACAACTCATCCGGCTTAACTTCCCTTCTCACAAATCGCCCAATAGGTGCTCAGTAGGCCCTGGATACCACACAATATTGATGAACGGGAGACGTGGTTATCTGGTGACGAACGGAGGCGATTACATGGGATTGAGCCTTATTTCAAGAGGTTTCTCTTGGTTGGTGTTGGAATTCTCCACAATAATGAAGGAAAATCAAAGATGGTGGCTATTTGTAAGCAATCGGAAAACATTGGAAGATTTGCAGATGATCCACAAAATTTTCCAATCACTGTGCAAATGGAAATACCGATTTTCACTAAGAAACAAAATTTATGGTCATAAAAATGGACATCCATTAGCTCTTTTTCTTTTGAAGATAGGAAATTATATCTTCTTTCAAAATGGATAAAATTTTCGTGAGAAAAAGCTGCAGGGCAGTCGTAAAACAATAGTCTAAATAGCATATATACTGAACCATTGGAAGTAGCTTTCTTTTGACATAAACTCAAGAGAGTTTTTTCTCTGATCAGTTAACACGTTTCTAAAGAAGCCTTAATGGAAACATTCTATGCTATGAAGAAACATCTAATATTTTGAGCTGTTTAAGCCGTAAATGAGATTAGTGTAACCCTATCGTGCATGCCATTATGCCAAAGTGTTAATATAAAAGCTACATATTCAAGACCAATATTGAAAACATAACTGTATCAAACAAAGTATACTAGTTTTTCTGATTTGTTTTGGCCAGTTTTTCTTGTGGCCATGTGCAAAGGGTATATCGGATGAGTAGTATGTACACATCACATAAGAATCAACTTTTTTCCCGTTCATAAAACAGTAAGTAACGGAATTAGTTTGTAAAAATCAGAATGCAGAGTTGCATGTATTTTGCTATTTCTGTACATGTAACACTACCATTTAAGCCTTCCTTGTCTCCGCAGACCAAGGCAAGGATATTCTGTTGAGCTGCAGGAACTCAACGGCCAAACAAGTGCCAAAACTTACCTCCGCAAAAAATATGACTATTTTTGCAGATAAAATAACAGATAAAGTTTCCAAACAATGATATTCAAATCAATTTAAAAAACTCTTAAATTGCGAACATTTGGTCAAATTAAGCTTGATAGCCAGGCAATAAGGCCTAACGCTGAATGACCTGAAGAATGTGTTCAAATATCTAATATTTCGAACAATTGCACTAAACTCGTCCAGCGACACACAACTGAACTTTCTCGTTGCGATTGTTATTGCATTTTGGTATATTTTCGGATATTTTAGCCATTAGTAGTTGCTGTGGTACAAAAAACCCCGAAAAGTTTGGACAAAAGTCGGTAAGCAGAAATAGAAGAATTAAGCAGTGCTAATGTCTGTAAATGCATAACCAAATTTGTGGACTTCTTTTAAGCAAACCAGTATTAGTATTGCATGTTAGTTTTAACCCTGAACGTATAGTAGTTACTAGACTCGGCTGTTTTGGAAGTGCGGGAAGGATTTGGGGGGGGGGAGGAAAGGGAAGGACAGATGAAAGCGCACACGGTCTGTAAACCCAATAGTGTTCGCGCTCTTCGGATCAAAACTTCCTTGCTGCTTAAGCTAATAAATAAAATAGAGTGTTAAATAATGTTGGTAATTGTTGCGCTGGTTTAAACCATCAATAATAACAATTTTATAAAAAATGCAAAATATCTGAGAAGAATTTGTGACCTGTGACTCAAAGTTTGTTGCCAAAGAAACACGTTGTTATAGGGCACAGGTTTAAAATACGAACAGGTTTTTCATAAATTCAAGGAAAAAGTGCCAAATCTTGGAGTTCCACCAAAAAGGTAAGGTGTTCGTGTGCGCCGTAAAGCAGTTGATAGTTCCTTTTGTATTGACGAGGACTATTTAGCTCACCACGGTTCCAGCAAACACATCAACAAATTAATACTTCTTTTATTTGCAATAATATTCCTGATGATGATAATGTTCGAAACGTAAAATACAATGTTTGATAGTAATAAAAAGGTTTGATCAATACAATGAAAAAGTGAATGATATAGTTACCCAGTGGCGTGTCCATGAAGTCCTCGAATCAAAATGTATTTCAATGAGTATTTATGATAACATTCGTAATGAATTTAATGGCAACTAGAAAAAACTAGTAAAACCTGTTTGATTAGCGTTTTCCAACGATACACTCTCCCCTCATCTGAAAGGGTGTTTTTTTCTTTTTTACATGTATATGTCATCTCTAGTTAAAAAGTAAGTTCCTTAAGCTTCAGTAAAATATAGTATTTAAGTATTATCGAGTTAAAATTTAAGCTGTGTCCTTGATGTTACTCTCTTCCACTGGAACGATCACACTTAATCTCTGTACTGGTCTTTCGACAGTGATGTATCGTTCTCCTAGATAAGTTTTCACCGATTCATTCGGTTTTTTAATTTTTGTAACACACGTCTGCTCGTCGTACTTTGCCATACTTACTGGGGTTAGCTGTCACTATTTTACCTAATTTCCAATTTCCTCTTGTGAGATTTGAATCTTGTATCAGTACTATGTCACCAACTTTTACGTCTCGATGCAT